>CABFOV010005269.1:31674-44074 GCA_902141375.1 Timema poppense
GGGGTGGGGGGGGGGGGGAGAGGGGGTTCGGGTTCGGAAAATAATATGTAAGTAAGAGAAGGAGGTCAAGTTCTAGATTTTATTTGCTTACAATGGGGGTAGGGTTTCCAAAATTGCCAATAATGTGCTTACGTAATACCTGAACACCACCTAATCTGTATCAGTAAATTCAAATCAATGAGTGTACTGATTATAAACTTTAAAATAAGTAAGTAATTTTCTCGTTTCCTATTCTAGATAGATATATGGTTCCAAGGACTTTTAAAATCTATATTATAGTAGGAATATGGCTATATACTCTTTCCACGAATAAATAAAATAGCCTAAGCTGTAGACAGTTAATACATTTTTTTTACAAAAGACTACTTTAAGAACAAAAAAATAATGTTTAAATTACGTAGGACTATTTTTTAGAATTATTTTAGAATTTATTGTTTTATTTCAATGTCCTATCTTATCTTATCTTATCTTAAATTATATACCTTGCAATATGGATAAACATTAAACAACGAGACAGGATTAAAATACGACTTATTACAAGCAGCGAAGTAGGACCATCAGAGTTGGTAAGTCCTTGCACATTTCAGAAGTGTGCAAGAGAAACTGTGTGTCCTTTTCATGTGGCTACGATACCGTTTTTGTATTTTAAATGTGTTGTATATTTTGCAAGTGTTCCTTTGGAAGTCTTTGCCAAAATCCTTGTGAATAGACCTTCAATAAATGCACAAACAAAAGACATCATTGAGGTAGGGTGGCTGGGAAGGGCATTGTGTAGGGCTCAACTGCAGCTACGTCTTTGTCGTGAGCCCTGGGTACTGATTGCTACATTCTGTAAAAGGAATGTCACAACTTGTTGAGTACTGCATAAGATATACTTTGATTGTAAAGTGTAGTAAGGTAGCTGGATAACAGTATTGTTTATGAGACATACATTTCGTAACACTTTCTGCATATTCAATAACACTTGACACCAAATTGTCATATTTTGGTTATACTACGACATAAATTTAATATTAAATAAATATAGAAAAGAATAACTTAATCAATTTTCAATGTCACCAGCGAACTGGGCATGACCAAAAACATATAAAACGATACCCCACATACCCATATTATCATCCCCTTCAAAATATCTACAATGGTAAATCGGAAAAACAAGATGGTGGCCCTATGCAAAATGTAGCGTGATTTGGATCATGCAAGCAATTTTTTAATTCTATAATGTACCGAGTAAATTTCCAAAAGAGTAAACTCGAGCACATTGAAGTGAACACACAGCAATACCCAGCTCCTAGACTATAGGTAATAAACCTCGAACCAGAGATTAGATATCTCATCGTGGGGCAGTATTTTCTTATAAACTAACTGCAATTTATATCTAAGACCAATCAAATAATCTGATTTTAGTATAACTATAACTTTAACCATTTCACTACCCAACCCGCGGGGATTATGATAATGTTTCTGATCCTGGGATCTCACTCAAATACTTGGAAGAGTGTTTGAAGTGATTTTAGTGTACTTATAATGTGGTTTAGCATTATCTCTGTAGATATGTGTGATTCATTGATAAGTCACCCCATCTGGTTTTATTAGACTAGGTAGCTTAAGTAATTAATCACCACAAACCATTACCATAATATAAAACAAAAGTTTACTGTAGCTCTGAACAAAATACTATTTTTTTAAAATATGGAGCACCGTACAAACGTAAGACCCACCTAAATCAGAGGTTAAAATTGGTAAAATATAAAATATAATAAGAAATAAAGTAATTTTTTTTACAGTACTGCAATAGCTAAAATGATTTTTAATAGATGCTAAAAAAAAAAGTAAACAATTATACAAACTTTTAAAGCAGCTAGTAAACATAAATCTAATTTGGACTTCGCATAAGGTGAAATTCGTATTTTAATAAGCCACTAAACGTGAAGTCTAATACACATACTCCCTCGCTTAGTTTAAATTCATTTAAAATACAAAAATGTGCAATAAGTATTCAAATAAATCAAAAGTAATCACTGGTTTACAAAATAAAACTAAGTACTTTATGGCACACACAAAATCAAGTCTAATCCTAATAGTGCTGAATTCAAATATATAACTAGTTTTTCTATATATTGCAGGGATCTTTAGGTACACACATGTTAAATCTGAATATATATATATATATATATATATACACCCACATATTCACTCAAAAATGACTTATATATATATATATATATATATACACCCACATATTCACTCAAAAATGACTTATATATATATATATATATATATACACACCCACATAGTCACTCAAAAGTGACATATATATATATATATACACCCACATATTCACTAAAAATGACTTATATATATATATATATATATATGCACCCACATAGTCACTCAAAAATGACATATATATATATATATATGCACCCACATATTCACTCAAAAATGACTTATATATATATATATACACCCACATAGTCACTCAAAAATGACATATATATATATATATACACCCACATATTCACTCAAAAATGACATATATATATATATATACACCCACATATTCACTCAAAAATGACATATATATATATATATACACCCACATATTCACTCAAAAATGACATATATATATATATATACACCCACATATTCACTCAAAAATGACATATATATATATATATACACCCACATATTCACTCAAAAATGACATATATATATATATATACACCCACATATTCACTCAAAAATGACATATATATATATATATACACCCACATATTCACTCAAAAATGACATATATATATATATATACACCCACATATTCACTCAAAAATGACATATATATATATATATACACCCACATATTCACTCAAAAATGACATATATATATATATATACACCCACATATTCACTCAAAAATGACATATATATATATATATACACCCACATATTCACTCAAAAATGACATATATATATATATATACACCCACATATTCACTCAAAAATGACATATATATATATATATACACCCACATATTCACTCAAAAATGACATATATATATATATATACACCCACATATTCACTCAAAAATGACATATATATATATATATACACCCACATATTCACTCAAAAATGACATATATATATATATATACACCCACATATTCACTCAAAAATGACATATATATATATATAAGTCATTTTTGAGTGAATATGTGGGTGTATATATATAACTGTCCCTATTTATTTTAGGTGCCCGGTAGCCAACCCTAACTACTACTACACTAACGGGCACCCTAGGGGGTTAAATGGTTGGGATGGACCCCGAGCGGTAGGGGTTGGGATGGATGGTTCGTGGGGAATGAGGCTAGCGAGTTAGTCCAATAAGATATGTTTATCACTTTAGTCAGATGCTAAACTACTACATAAATATGAGGTAATCCCCGTGACGATAAAGCACGCGCGATAATGGGACTCGCGAAACTACCCAGAGACCCGCGATCGACCATCCGGCAGGGGTGAGCTGCCAGATCACATGTTATATCGTCACCTCGTCTAACCAGCTACTCCACCACACATGCATCCAGCATGGCTTCCAACATTCAACAACGTGTGTTCTTCTCACACACAAACTTGCTGGTCTCGATTCACACGAGTCAGAAGGTCCATCGGTCGCATCGTGCTTGCTTGTCAACAGGATGCAAGCTATATGAGCTATATGCTATTCTCAACAAGAAGGGAATCCAATACTCTTGACTTCCCAGGAGATGTATAAGCGTGGTACCTACCCCCCTGGTACCTCTTTTCCATAGTCGAAATTTCTTCTTAAAATCGCTTGCCATACTCGTAGTTGACGAGATTCTCAGAGAAGAAATCCAATAGGGAGTCCAAGAAATGAATTTTAATTAACATATTACACCCATATTTTTGAATAAATGTAAAACTTCACCCACAATGTCATGGTAGTTCGGTGCTTTACAATTACCCATAAACCTTTTTGAAACTCTTTTGAACTATCTCCATGACATTCTTTCAACTCGGCTTAATAGCTCTTCGAATTTTTCATGTTGAATCAAATCTCTTATTTGAGGGCCCACAAAAATGGCTTCTTTAATTTTAGTAACACCTGTTCGAGGAGACTTAACCTTAAAATAAGCAAACCCAGCACCATTTTTATCCATGGCCTTAGCAAAATTCTTAAAAAGCCCTAATTTTATAAGAAGTGGAGGTAAAAAAAAATGTTCAGAGTTGACTAGTGGGGGATGCACAACATTTTTCTGTCTAGGAGTAAGAGACTCACGCTTTTGCCATTCCTTCTTTATGTGATTAATTTTCTTATCGCGACTGTCCCACTCGCGCAATAAACAACAAAATATAGTGCATCTGAGCTGCAAACATGGTAACATTGCAATGACTTTTAAATCGCCACATATTTTACAATTATTGTATTTGTCATACTAAATTTTTCCTAAGAGAAATTTCATATTTTTGTAAGATTATTTCACATTAACGGCAAAAGATAATGGCACAGAAATAAATAATTTGTTTACATTATTCAAAAGGACATCTTTCAAAATAGTTTTAGGTGAGTCAATAAACAGTCGCCATCCTGCTGTTTTATGATCATGACCAAATGCATATCTTACAGATAAAATATTGCTACGGTAAACTAAATCTTTTTTTAAGAATAACATTTTTAAACTCATCCTGAGGGTTACAGAAAAACACACTGTAATGTCTCGCCTAGGTAAATTCCAGCCTTTCAACCTAAATTCCGAAAGTTCGGCCTGCTTATTGGGTAAATTCAAATCCCGAACAAGGTCGTTTGAATCACCTTGAGTTAATAGATGTAGCTCAAATTAAGAGGTAGGCCGACTTGCTTTAAAAATAGAGTCATGTTGCTACTCATGTTGAATTAAGCTAGTCAAATTGTTTTACGAGTCTTCATTCTCTACACTTATATTTTTAGAGGGGGTGGTAAAGGTAGGTCCTCACTACTCTGAACTGGGCTGGTGGCCGATGGCAAATTTGGACATATCCCTGTGTGTTTGCGAGTTTACTTGCTATTCATTTTATGTTTGTTAAACAAAAATAACAGTCTGATGAATGATCTTAAGACTCCCTCCAAACCATGGGAACTGCGAAACTCGTATTCCGGGACTCCTTTGCCCATTCTGTCAGACGTTTCACGCAGGTCTAACAGCAGAGATGAAGAGCGTTGTCCTTACCTTGTTCCCCTAATTTATAGCCAAAATATAGCTCAGAACATTTTTTTCTAAACATTGAAGTGAAATTAAGCCTTTGAACTTTAAATGTCGATTCCACACACGTAGTAGAAAGTATGTGGATGATTTACAAACTTCCTTGACATAATGACACAGTATCAACCACAATACAGTTGCAAAGTAATATAAGCACTAGAAAATTTTTAGCTTAAACGCTACGTACGTACACAGCTAATGTCAACTCAGTACTGGTATAGGTTGCCTAGATGGGTGACGAATTTATGTCACAGCACGTTGCATAGCTCGTCCGTCTGCCCCCTGACTGCCAGTCTGTCTAGTACCTGTCTGTGTGTACTAAAAAAATGTGGAAAAATGTCAGAACAATTAATTCTGATAATATAGGTCAAATCTTTCAATATATGTATATTATTAAAAAGGTTCATCACAGAAAAACTGGGAGTGATAAAAAATTCTGATCATATATTTTAATTTAGCTTTAAAACTTATGTTGTTAAATGTGCCAAGCATCGTGTTGACCAGTGATCACTCTAGAGGGATGCTATTAATTTCTGATAAAAATAAAGTATTGAGATCATTTACATTTATTATCTCGTGATTATGATGGATTGACCATTCATATGCCCCCAAACTCAAAAAACATAGTTTAAAATTTTCTTTTTTCCTTTTGTATATCTCTCTTTGTTAATAGTAAAACATATTAGTACAGATCATATTAGTATCATATAAAATTAGAGTATTATAATTTAGAACAATATTTTCAAAAATAGACCAGCTGTAAATTACTATCAGGTACATCTTAGTATAAAAAAAAGTATAGATTATTATTTATTATATAAAAACTCCCCATATATACATTTTGAGCCAAATCGCCAAAGCCACTTTTGAAAATTTCTAATTTTCAAAAATCCTTCATCAGTAAACTACCTTTAATTTTCATGGCTAAAATGAAAATCATGATTACGCCTTTATCTATGACTACTGCATATAACATTCACATATTAAGTTGAACGAAGATACTAAATGTTCCTGATTACAATACTTTAATTAGTTGATCAAATAAAAGGAAATGTGCTATTTTATTAACTTTTCCATTTTTAAAAAGATTTCGTAAAATCTTATCCAAGAAAGAATAAGTGAAATGGCTTCATAGGTATCTAGATAAATACTAAGTATGTTTAAACTAGTTTGTTTTCTAGGTAATATTAACTATATAAAGCAAGCATACACTGATTATAAGTTTTATAGCTACACCTGAACTCAAGCGAGATATTTCTTAACAGTAGGCCTCCGTACTTAAAACTGTGAAATGGGCTTGACTATTGGAACATTAATTGATGAAACAAAAATGGCACTCTTATATTATAAACCACGTTTCTAAAGTTAAAATGTTAGTGGTGTTGAAATGTAATTAGGCTTCCACTGCCCGGAGGTAAAGACTAATAATTTATCTGTCAGCCTTCACAAAATGATTCTTTTTTTCCCGGGTGTTTTTGTTAGTTAGTTCAAGACACACCCCTTCATCAAGCTTGATTCCTTACCTTCATCAGCAAGCATCATTCCATTACTAATTCATTCTGAAAGGACACTCCCACTTAAATGAACTCCCGTATCTGCACTGTAATGTATTTGTAACAACAAATAATTAGTTTCAACGCTAGCTTGATTATGACATATTAATCGATTTAATTCGTCCCTTTATATTTTGCGAAGCTTGTTTTCATTCCCTAACCCGTATTGTTTTGTCATTCAAATAAGATTAAGGCTCTTTAGAAGCTAAAATGGTATTATATATCCTTTACATAAAGCTTAATCAACATTGATTAGATGACATGAATTAAGGGTTCTCTTCCACCTACTTGAAAGGAAATATCTTACCAATGATATATTTCTTTTAGTAATGGCAGTACCGAAGTTGTAAATATCCTCGGATCGCTATACATACTAGAGGAATGGCAGTACTGAAGCTGTAAATATCCTCCGACTGCTATACATACTATGGGAATGGCAGTACTGAAGCTGTAAATATCCTCCGACTTCTATATATACTTTGGTAATGGTAGTACTAAAGCTGTAAATATCCTCTGACTGCTATATATACTATGGGAATGGTAGTACTGAAGCTGTAAATATCCTCCGACTGCTATATATACTATGGGAATGGCAGTACTGAAGCTGTAAATATCCTCCGACTGCTATATATACTTTGGTAATGGTAGTACTAAAGCTGTAAATATCCTCTGACTGCTATCTATACTATGGGAATGGTAGTACTG
Source organism: Timema poppense (assembly GCA_902141375.1). NCBI lineage: Eukaryota > Metazoa > Arthropoda > Insecta > Phasmatodea > Timematidae > Timema > Timema poppense. The sequence goes on from CABFOV010005269.1 coordinate 39,195, forward strand.
AATCTGTAAATATCCTCTTACTGCTATATATACTATGGGAATGGTAGTACTAAAGCTGTAAATATCCTCCGACTGCTATATATACTATAGGAATGGTAGTACTAAAGCTGTAAATATCCTCTGACTGCTATATATACTATGGGAATGGTAGTACTAAGTCTGTAAGTATCCTCTGACTGCTATATATACTATGGGAATGGTAGTACTAAAGCTGTAAATATCCTCTGACTGCTATATATACTATGGGAATGGTAGTACTGAATCTGTAAATATCCTATGACTGCTATATATACTATGGGAATGGTAGTACTAAGTCTGTAAATATCCTCTGACTGCTATATATACTATGGGAATGGTAGTACTAAAGCTGTAAATATCCTCCGACTGCTATATATACTATTGGAATGATAGTACTAAGTCTGTAAATATCCTCTGACTGCTATATATATATTATGGGAATGGTAGTACTAAAGCTGTAAATATCCTCTGACTGCTATATAGTAGGGGGGACGCCCTTACGTTCCATCTTGACCCCATCGGGGGGTGGGGGGGACTTAGTTTCAGAGACCAGTTTGACCTACCGTTATTCCCCTCACCCCTTGACCTACTTTCCTACGATTGTCTGTTATAAATAGCCTCCTTCCTCCCACCCCTGACCTACTTTCACCCATCCTCCTGCCCCCCTCCTGACCTCCTCACTACAACCCCCAGCCCTGACATTTTGGTTCTTGATGATTAATTATTAATGATTGTTAATTAATTAATTGGTAGGATAGAGGTGTTGGAGTTTTAGGGCGTTGTAGTTTATTTTGGGGGAGCATGAGGCAGCGGCACGAACCTCGCGCTATGGCTGTCGGGGGTATAATGAGCATAGGCTCTTCTGTCACAAGGTGCTGTCCCGGAATAAGCTGCATGAGCCTCACGCTGTGGCGATCGGTCGTAGAGTGTGGTAATTGGTTCACCTGCCTTGAGACCCCTCCTCCTTCGCAACCCTGGCGTCAGTCTAGCGGGTCGACAAGACAAGAATAGATCGTGACCTCAACAACCTTGGGTTTTCCCAATGACGTAATCATTGCGTGCTATGTCGCAACCCTGGCGCCAGGTTGGCGGGAAGACAAGACAGGTTGGGACAAGAATAGGTCGTGATCTCAGAAACCTGGGTTTTGCCTGGAACCCGCATGGCGGTCCAACAAGACGAGTTGAGACAAGAATAGATATTGAGGTCATTGACCCGGGCAACAGAGTTTTCCCTGGCGCCAGGTTCGTGGGCAGACAAGTCGAGACAAGAATAGATCGTGACCCTGTTCTTCTCGAGACGTTGAACTAGGGAGCGAGGGTATAAAGAAGGGCCCCCATTTGGTTGACTATTTATAAGCGTTTGTAGAGCACCTCAAGATGGACAAGTTTCAGCAGCTGGTAAATATTGTAGACGCCGTGCATAACGTAAAATTGTGTGATATAACCGTAGATCAAAAGTACTCGCTGGATAAATTAAAAGCTGTAAATACAAAGTTCGGGAGACGTTTAATAGCCTATCTAGATGGCGAGTTTTGTTTATTTTTACCCTGTGGTTTTGGTACTCTAACAGATCAAGACGTGTGTGAGTTAAATAAAGAAAAACTAGTATTTACCTTCTACGGAGTAAAACCAGGTTCACCTACCATTGTGAACTTTGAACGCGTTTAAGAGACGTGGCAGTTAACAACAACATCGGGTGGCGGAGCGGTTAATACATAATGTTTAGCTCTCAGGTACGCTCACCATGCTTATATCCGGCTATATTAATTTAATGTTTGTGAGTCATACGATTGAGGGGCGCACCTATATGACGGTAGAGAATGTTCACAGCGTGGCGGTGAGTGATAGATAGGTAATTTACAAAGTAGAGGAGCGAGGCTACATAGAGTTTTGCAACGCTACCTGTCACACGATAAGAGCGATGGAAGTACTACCCTACGAGAGAATCGAGGAAAACGTACATGTGTGATATGACGTGCGCCGTGTATAATTTCCGCAAGGGGACATTGTGGTTGTGTTGCCACGCCCACCACCACCTTTCAGAGCTCCACGCCACCCGACACTTTCCTTCACGACGCCACCACCTCCCCCCCGAGACAAAAGCGTACCCACCCCCAGAGTCACCCGAGTACCCCCCACCAGAGTCGTCTGTCTACCAGTCACCTGCGTGCCCACCGTCAGAGGCGTCAGATACATTGGCGTACCCGGCGTCAGAGTCGGCTGTCTACCAGCCAGTAGAGTCACCTGAGTACCCACCACCGGGGGAGGAGGTAAAGTCCGAAGAACCCGTAAATCTCGAGGATTTAACAATTTACAAAAAAATATTCAAATGATAAAATTATAGGTGAAACGGCCGACGACTACATACTCGGTCTGGGCAGTTTCGGTAACGTTTTCCTTCCAAAGTCAGTCTATTATTTGGATTGCAAGCGCTTTAAATCTAAAGCACGCTGCATGATTTATCTAGGAGGACAAAGTGTGATGTTTAAAAGTGAATTAATAAACTAAACGTACTCTGCTACCATGATCGGAGCTAGCGGTGACATTTTGAAAAAACTTTTAGAGTTGGTGAGTAGAGCGAGTGTTAATTTCTTTTTCTGCATCTCCAATTGACATCATGCCATTTAATTGCTGCGGATCCGACGCAAAGCTCTCCAATCTTATTCGACACAAACACCTCCAAATGCTGCTCACCAGGATGTCTGTTGGGACGAGGAGGTATTATGCAGTGCGTTAGACCTGAGGAATACAATCGTGTCAAGTGCTTAAACGAACTTGAGAAAAACAAAAGTTATAACGTTGTGCTATCGGAAGAGACCCCCCAGTGAACCTAATGTTATTGTGCTTGAGTTTGTTTGAAGAGTAAGATTGCTAGGTAAAAACTGTGGAGACATTGTCCATATACGCTCTAGTGCCTCTCAACATGTATTGAATTACTTTGGAGAGGGGTCCTACTCATTTTCTAGATGGTAGACGTCTTTTATATGTATTGGTCAAAAGACCTAAATAATATTGCTGCTTGTTGTGGTTGTTGTTGTTATGAATGTTTTAAATTAATCAATTGCTGATTGTCAATAAAAAAAACTAGCAATACAATGTCGTTATTATTTTTTAAAGCCTTAAAATAAGTTGGTTGGAGAATCAAAGACATGAAGGAGGAGGCAACATTGTTGTTGTGACTTAAGTTGCTACTCAAAGAGAAAGTATTTTGTCCATAATGTTTGAGACGGAGCTTCTATGATAGGAGAGAGAGGGTGTAGATGTTAAAACGCAAAAATAACAGTTTTATAATATTTATTCCCACAATACTTACACAAAAAATTTAATGTCTGCAAAAAAAATCACAAGTAATACACTTATGAGAATATTGAAATTATTTTAAATTAATATCTTGTTACTTTTTAAATATGAAATTTTATACGCTGATATAATATATAACATTTACTCTAAACAAATTATCTGCTTAAACAGCAACAATAAATTTAATGTCCGCAAAAATATGATGATATCATAAAATATTTACTTTTACAAAAAAATCACAAGTAATGCACTTATGAGGATCTTGAAATATTTTTAAAATTAATATGTTGTTTTAAATATAAAACTATAAACGCTGACATAATCTATAACATTTACACTAAACAAATTATCCGCTTAAACAACAAAGAAATTTAATGTTCGCAAAAAAAATATTTTGATATAATATATTTAACATATACAAAAACCCGCCTCGGTGGCGTAGTTGGTTAACGCGCTTGTCGTATTGAGCTTGACTGCTGTGGACTGGGGAGATCGAGATTCAAATCTCGGTCGGGTGAACTGAGCGTGGTTTTTCCTAAATGGTTTTCCACTCGATAATCATGGTTTATTCTTCAACAAGTTTATGAAGAAAGGTATCCAATACATTTTCACCACTATAGACAACAAGAGGTTTCACACATTTACCTTCGTAATCGACTATTACATATGAAAATCCTGAAAGCGTATGCTTCGTCATTTTTTTGTAGTTGATGAGTGATCAGGGTGTGCAGACTGAGCTTATAAGATATATGGGCTTGTATTTATAGGACGAAGGTGCGGGTTTAGACGATAAAACACAAACATAACAGTTTTTACGATATTTATTTACAAGCATTAAAAAGTATACACACAGTGAAATGTATACTGTGAATATTTACAATATATATATTTATTAGCACAAACATAACTGTTTTTAACAATATTTGTTAACACACAGTGAAAAGTATACTGTGAATATTTACAATATGTATTTATTAACACAAGCATAGCAGTTTTTTTTACAATATTTATTTACACAAAATGAAAAGTATACTGTGAATATTTACAATATAGGGGGGAATAGTGGTTTCGGTACTAAATATGCTATATACAAAGAGATGGTTTCAATTTAAAAGAAAATAAATATATATAGAAACAGTTTATTATATATTTGAATACATTTAAAATAAATATATATAAAATCACTTTATCATATTTAACTAGAAAGAAAATAAATATATATATATATACACACACAAACAACTTATTAGATTTCAAATAAATATATATACAAACAAATAATTGACTAGAAAAAATCAGGTAGGTGGAGGACTGTACTGGTAAATAAAAAAATATAAAAAAGTAGCCCGGGTGCATAAAAAAATATTAAAAATATGCTTGTTTTAATGCAGAAAAAAATATTTAAAAAATCTCATATCTTTGAAAAATGGTATTTCAGTGGAACTGTATAGAGTGAAAGAAAAAAAGATGATTATTCGGTCCGTCTAAATGATCACCTTTTATTCGTGGCGAGCGCGTTTACAAGTACTCTGATACCCAAACGGCAACGTATTAAAATCATC
>CABFOV010005270.1:0-14666 GCA_902141375.1 Timema poppense
AATGTTTCTGTGTTCAAACCCAGCTGGTCTTGTGGTAAGGTGCTCGCCCAGGAACCCAATGTTTCTGTGTTCAAACCCAGCTAGTTTTAATGGATTTTCTTGAGCGATAAAATTACGTAGCACAACTTCCTTAGGGGTGGAAGAAAAGCCACCGGTCCCATGTCGATTGTGGCAGTAAAAAAAACTGGATGATATGTGAAAATACCTTTCCCGGCAAAATTGGTAGGACCTTATGCTCTCGCGCTTAGAAATTATCTTATTCTGATAATAATTAGTCGATTCATAAAGTGTACGTTAAATAAAGTCTCAAGATTCGTATAAAAAAGCTGATGTGTCGTCACGATGGTTCTTGCCACCAGATGGCGTTTAGTGGATAGATTAATGAAGCTAATAAAAAGGCGCAAATTGGTGCCAAATCTATACTTCCACCGGATCATATTTGCACGCTCTAGTGAATCCAGACCTGGAAGGAGGAATAATTAACGTGTCTGTTAGGGTGGGGCTAAGAGAATCGAAAATGTAACGTAATCTTTTTATCCTTAAATTTCCAAAGCTAGCATGACCTAAGAAAATATAAAAAATACTAGCAAGACTTCCTTAGCCGGACTGATCCCTACCCAGGCTTAACTTTATTCTACCTGGCTTTACATAAAGATAATTTAACTTAAGTGCTGTATTTTGATAAACTATAATTAACAACACTGATAATTAATATTGTTGCATATAATTACTATTAGCTTACAAATTAGAATATCAATTTAATTGAATATAACACAAGGAAGTAGAGTACTTAGTTTGAACTCGAACTACTTGTTTTTGGCGGAGAAAGTATTCTGATAGTGGTTACAGGTTTTTGTTTGATTCTCTACTTAGTTCACTGACATAACAGCTATCACCATACAAGTATTGTGTTTGAATGAAAGGCACGTTGCTAATCAAAGTGAACTCTAAAATAAGGTCTGCGTTTACTCAAAGCAACGGTCTTCGCTCCTATGTGGGTAAGATCTCAATTATTTTTAAAAGATACTTAATAATTTGTAGCGTGTATTGTGTGTATGTGCGTTATGATTTGAACTAATCATTTTTAGAAAGTAGTTATTATAAATTAATAATTTATTTAACAGTGTTTATTACATTTATTGAAATAATTATGATGTTTTTCAAAGTGTGTTTTGAAACTTATGTGACATTTATTTGCCATAAGAGCAAACTAAAATTAATCAATATTACTGTATAGTTTGTATCTATTTTTCTAATAAATATTGTAAATAAATTAAGACAAATAATATGTCTACACAAGGAAAAATACATTTTAAAATAAGAGAAATATCAATCTATTTTGCAAATAAATGTTTCAAAATCATAAAATAGCTCCTTCAAATATCCAAAGTACTTCTAAACCCACTGTTTTTCAATAGAGAATAACATTAAACTCATTTATCAAATCCATTTAAAAAATATTTTTACACTTGCGTATAGCTATAAAACTATTGTTTTTGTAAAAATATATTTCAAATAAATGTTATTTATTTTTAATAATCAGCTGTGTCTCATCCCAATATTTGGTTTATTCTAAATAAACCAACTCAGTGTAGTGGTTTGTCAGTAAAGGTGCCTATTGCTTTGGATCACTTATTACCTTTACCTTTATTGTTTGTCCCTTGGTTCTGGCCCGAGAAAATATCCATTCTTTGAAGACGCTTCTCAGATTAGTTTTATACTTTCATTTGTATTATTTTGTTATAACTTAGGATCAACATCGGGGCCTATATTCATATTGGTTTTTGAGAACGTTTGATTTGTTTTTATGTTTGGTTGATACTTTAGTCAAACAAGTTGGTTGGTTTTCTATATAATATATTATTAATTTTATTTTTTTCTGGTAAATTATTAGAATACGTCCTAGCTATTTTAAATAAGAGATATAATTATATCCCTATATTAATATTTCCTAATGGCAGAATTGTGGAATTAAGGGGTAATTTAAATGTTAGTCTTCTTTGACTTCAGAAGAGCTCAGCTTTCTGTTGCATCCACATATGTGTATAATCTTTGACGCGCTTTGACACATTTGTTTTTATTTTTACTAATACATTTTTTAAAGTAAAGTAATAAGGAAACAAAATTATCAGAATACAAATATTATTATTATTACTAACATCATCATGATCATCATCACCACGTCTTACTACCTGTTACCTATCTAGAAAAAAATACCCTGAAGATACTCGGCTTGGATTAGAACCTCGATACCCCCAACCTCAAAATGAGTGTGATACCTTAGACCATTCGGCCACTGAAACGGGTATAACAAAAATGCCCCTCACATTATTGATTAATATGTATTATATGTATATTAAATTACTTATTTTGCAAATAAGATTTTTTATTTAATTATCTATAGATAAAAAAAATTCTCCAATGGGTCTTAGAGAGGTCTTTGAAATTGACAGATTGAAAAGTTGTATTGATCTAAGGTTTTATTCCCCTACTCAACATTTTTAGAAATATCACTTGTTTGTTTTGTTGTTTGAGTTAATGGTCGTCGAATCCAGGAATTTTAAAAAAAAAGTTATAATTTTTCTAATTTGTTTAGCTCTGGGGAATCTTTATTAAATTTGTTTTGGAGTAGATCTATTATGTAGGATAAACAGAACGCAGCAATTATTGGCTGTTGTTTGAAAAGGAGCCAATGATATCGTTCCGTTTATTCAGAGGCTTTGTAGTAGCTCCATATTTAGAAATGACAGAAAAATGTCAATCTGCTAGTTAACATATTTTTTATAAGATTGAAGAGAATGCACGCTAATTGTTAAGGGGGAATATAAACTCCAGATTACAAATTCAAGGAACGATAAATCAAAAGGGCAGTTAACCCAAAAGTAGACTACAAACTAAATTAACAGGAATAATCCAAATTTATATTAATACAATTTAAAAACATCGCTATCCAAGGAAGTGATTAAATTCTTTTTTTAAATGTAATATTTTGATACTCTTCTATTTAGAAAACGTCCACCTTTATTTCCTTTTACTGCATTAAGTCTTCGTATACTTAAATAGAAGGGTTTTCTGCAGTTTGGTAAAAAAAATAATTAACAAATCCGACTTTCTGGTCAAATTATAATTTTATTGTTGATCCTCTGGAAATATACAGTCATTTATTCGTCCTAGTTTGAAATATGAATTTGTGTTCATCAGGGAACGACTCGGAAGGTAAAGTACATTCTCTAGACTATCAATTGTTGGGGCTATATTATCTTAAATACAGGATCTTCATTTAGAAGCGAAAGCCAAACAAAATTACCTTTTTTTATTTATTTTTTATTGTATGTACAATTTTTCTTTTCTTTCCTCTTAATATATGCTTAGTCTTAAAAGTGTGTGTTGACATCTATAAAAGTTTTCTCAAATTAATTGTTATTGTCTTTTTTTCATTAATGTCTCGAGTTGTCCGACTTATAAACAAAAGGTCCTGGGTTAAATCCTCGGTGCTTACAATATGTATCCGTGAAGCAGTGGTTCTGGTACGAGGTCAAACTCAACCTCGTGAGGACAAATGAGAAGATACTTGGATAAATAAGTAGCAGCTCTGCTCTATAAAACTGAGATTAACGGCTGGAAGGCTCATTGTACTGGTCACATGACACCCTATATCGGCAAATGCGGGAACTATTATCGCTAACGGTGGTGGTGGTTCGGTCGGTACAGTTAGCTTGTGGGCTCACACCATAGAGTTCTTTAATGTTAGTTTGTTGGTTGATTTTTTAAGTCTATATATATACATTATATGTCAAGCTTTTTGGATACAATTTACAATGAACATAGCATATACATCACATCTTGCGAAGTTATACCTGTCTCACACCGAGATATATTTTTTGAAATGGGACAGAAAACAGAGACACGTGTGATTATGAGGTTAAAAGCACTTTCCTGCAAGGTTGTGAGCGTCTGACGTTTGTTTTATTAGTATGCTAGAATTACGTTAACACTGACATTATTGACGACTTGTTCTAAGAGAAGATAATACACTCCCATTAGCGTGGAGAGAGGATTAAAAAACAGCGATATCACACACACACCCAGCACATCCATCCAAGATTGTAACCTTGACATACCCGAAAGGGTTTGCCTAAAGTACTCACTCATACATTTATATTATTTTACAAACTATAATTAAATTTAGGGCATGTAATATCAACAAAATATCTATACACATCTCCAAAAGATACATTTGTACAGTTTATAAACAAAAAAATACCCTGTGGTCAATTTCTACCTACTAAACATATATACACAAAGCTACCTATTATTGGTTCATACTAGCTTGAGACCGGAAGTAAACCAACATTCCCATATCACTACGCGAAGGACCTATATGATTGATGAAACATCAGTGCAATATTTTAAAAAGGCACGACCATGTATAGTCAGTATCGTAGCAAAGTAGGTCACTACGAATATTTGTATTTTATTTATACTTTTAAGTTTCCTGTCTTATGTATAACAGTCTCAGCAAACGTCATAAATAGACGGAAAGCACTCAACACTTACAGCTGTCGAGATGAACTGTCGACAAAACAAAGAAGGGACTATTTAGTGAAAGGATACCGTTAATGTCCGTTCAGTAGCATAGACTTCCACGTGGCTTTGTTTGCATCAGGTCTCAGCTTAGGGCGAATCAAAAATAGTAAGAGTGCTAGACGGACACCCTTTTACAATAACTAACTTGTGCATGTATGTAATTGTAAATATTTAACCAGTATTAATTACGTTACCTGCAGTTTAAGGTAAAAAGAGTTATGTAAATTTTTGTTTCAGCATCACTGAACAGTCAACGTCATGAACATACCGAGCTCTCCTCCAAGTAACACGTCACTGTCTGACGCAATGGGGACGTCACCATTGACCGTGTTTCTGAGTCTAATCAACTACATAGTGGATCACCAGGGACACACAGATCCAAGCTCTTCTTTAACCGACAACATCCCAGACGCCCAAGAGTACGACTTCATTGTGGTGGGTGCTGGAGCAGGTGGAATAATTGTGGCCAACAGACTGACGGAGGTATCCAACTGGTCCGTCCTCCTGTTGGAAGCTGGTGGTGAGGAACCGTCATACGCGGAGGTGCCGTCTTACTGTGTCTTTATGCAACAAACCTCCTCCGAGGTGGACTGGGGATATTGGTCAGAAGCTAGGCCTAACTTCTGTGGCGGGAATGGTTGCTCTATGCAACGAGGTAAGGTCCTCGGAGGCTCCACCACCACCAACAGCATGTTCTACGTCCGAGGCCATCATAGAGACTACGATGAATGGGCCAGAATGGGGAATGAAGGTTGGGGCTACGAGGATATACTAAAGTATTTCGTAAAGTCTGAGGATAATGGAGATCCCAATCTAGTCAAAACAAAGTACCATGGTTCAGGTGGTTACCAGAGTGTTGAAGTGTACCCTTACCAAGATATCAACACGATGGCTTTACTTAAAGGGCTGGAAGAGATTGGTCTGACCACACGGGACATTAACGGAGAACATCAGAAAGGCGTGATGTTGTCCCAGATGACAGCAAAAAATGGGGAACGAAGGAGTGCTAACATTGCTTTCTTGAAACCTATCAGAGACAAAAGGTCCAACTTGAAAGTGTTGACAAATGCCTTAGTAACAAAGGTTTTGATTGATGCCTACACAAAGACAGCCAATGGGGTTCAGTATCATAAAAATGGGAAGTTTATGACGGCGATAGCGAGGAAGGAGGTGATTGTAAGTGGAGGGGCTATTAACTCCCCACAGCTTCTGCAACTATCTGGTGTGGGTCCGAGGGAAGTCCTTGAGCCTTTAGGTATACCTGTAATCCAAGATTTAAAAGTAGGTTATAACTTTCACGATCACATCTGTTCTTCAGGTGTGAACTACACCCTAACAAAAACCAGTCAATGGGCTGGACTCGATGCTCAGTATGAACACCTTACTGAATACGCTCTTAACAGGACGGGACCTCTATCGGCAACAGGTGTGGCTCAGGTCGTAGCCTTCAAAACAACAGAGTATGAAAACATTACCGATTACAATGATATACAGTTCACGTTTGAAAACACACACGTGGGTGGAGTCCATCCTAACTCGTACTACGACCAAATAACAGTCATACCCATTGTCTTGCGTCCGAAAAGCCGAGGGTACATAAAAATCAAATCAAAAGATCCTTTTGAACATCCTTTTATCAATCCAAATTATTTTTCGGAGGAATATGATATTAAGATATTACTTAAAGGTTTACAGTATGGCATAGACTTTCTCAAGTCCAAGACGTTTCAAGAACTTGGATATCGTTTGAATACGAGCCCTATGCATGGCTGCAGCAAGCATGAGTTTGCGTCGGAGTCCTACTGGAGGTGTGTGATAAAGAAATACTCTAGAACCAACTACCACTTAGGTGGGTCTTGCAAGATGGGGCCAGCATCAGATCAAGACGCTGTTGTAGATTCATCTCTCAGAGTTTACAACGTTACCAACCTTAGAGTGATTGACGCTTCAATTATGCCATTTGTTATCAGTGGCAACACCAATGCTCCAACAATGATGATTGCGGAAAAGGGAGCTGATATGATAAAACGAGACTGGAACATAAAATTGACGTAGAATAGTAATTATTCTGACTGTAACGTTCCTACGCTTGAACAAACAGACAATGTATGCAATAACATATGTGTACTCAATAATATATATTTAATATTTGAAATATTATGATTTTTTTAAATGTTAAAGATGACTCACTATATGAATGGCCTTTCTAGAGAATATAAAATATATATATTAATTAGTCAAAATGGACGATTTTTTAGCATCGCATCTTACTACCTAGTGAAATATTCTAAATTTGTAAATATTCATTAAACATGTCAAAAGTTAAAGCGACAGAACACATTTTTAATGTATAAATACTTTAAAATAGATTTATTAACTTTACAAACTGTCAGATAAGATAAGGTGCTCTCTCATGTTGGTACGACTTTATGATAATATATGTATATTCATAATTATTATTATTATTATTAGCACCGCGTCTTACTACCCGTTCGGGTTATACGCATATATTCATAATTAATAAATGCATTCAAATAAAATTAAAAACAAACTTTTGAATATTATAGGAACTTTAAATAAATTTAATTTATCCAGTCAAATAATTTGTAACCTTTTCTTTGTTGCATTCTATTGTTTTCTTTTTAAAGAATGTTACAAGTTAGAGTATATCTACAAATTCACACTCAACTACCGATAATATTGTATCATACTTATTTATTTATTATTTATTGTTAGGCCATAACTGTAAACATGAGCCTGTTTTTTTTATAACTTTTACAACACAATTCTAACACTTCATAACAGCTGTGATCATCACAAATTAAAATTTGAATGCACAACTCAGATCGACCATAAATTTATTAGACGTATGTTATAATAGAGTATTAAAAATTCTCAATCAATGGTTTGGTTGGCCATTATACGATTCTCAAGGGCGTAGCCAGGGGGGTTTGGGGGTTCAAACCAACCGAAATTTCATGAACTAAATACATATGGCTTAATTAAGGTTCACACAATATCAAAATTAAGATACAAGTATAAATTAAGCGGCTGTGTTACCATAAAAAGCACTTCAGATAGCTTCTAGAACTGTTTAACATTTATAATTTTTTTTTCTAGCCTCCGTCAATTGGGGGATGTTCCCACCAACCCCCCCTCCCCCTGAAATTATTGGTTGGTTACACCCCAATAATGAAATTACCCATTTCATGAAATCGTCAAGAACTAATTATATTTTTGCCCAGTTAGTGAAATGGTTCATGGAATGTGTATAAATTTGATACAACCCTAACTGAAGTTAATTTTAAGATGTTATATTAAACTAACGCTAAGGAGAGGCCAGGTCACGGAATAGACAAAGATTCACCTGATGCATGAACTGGGTAAATTCACGAATGGGGTGTGACACATATATGTCCTCTTTATCTTTTCCTGTAAATCACATAATAGAAACCAATGTAATGTGCGTTCTATGTAAAGCCAACCAACTGTAAACTATGTTTCGAGGCTATTCACTTTTATTTGTCAACAAAGAGCACGGCATTACAGAGACAATGGTAGGTAATAAATGCACTTTGGAGATTATTCATGTTAAATAATTACCTACTATCCTATTACCTATTTACACCTAATCGGCTCAACACAAGGTTATTAAATATTTTATTCTACGTGTATTAATTAGATCCATGCAGGTAGAGCGCGAGTGGAATTATTGGGAGCTGACTAGCCAACAATATTAAAGTTTATTTCGCAGCTTTCTCCTAACGCACGTGGAAGTTTTATTTGTATTGTACATCTCGTCTGAACCCCACTCACTCCCCCCTCACCCTTCTTACCCTGCACCAACCTGATTAACAATGCAATTAGTAGGGCAGTAGTCCAGTTTATAGCCGTCGATTACCGTAATGATGGGGGTCCCCATCGCTTGTTCTGCCATCTAACGGCGAGTCCCAGAAACACGCCCGCCCGGCCACAATGGACCGTGACCATCAGCATTGTTGCGCGCCTGTGTTTTCGTCGGTGGTTTACGAGCTTCGGCTGATTCCCAACGGGGAAGTCGCAATAATCAACCCCCACACATGACAAAAAGTAAAAAAGAAGTGTTTTGTGTGAAGTTAAAATAAATGCGATATCACATTTTTATTAGCGTGCCATGAGTATTGGTCGTAAAAACACGTGGGGTTGCTTCCTATTGGTGGGTGAAACATTCTTCTCGTCTTCAGGGTTTTGTGTGTGTGTACAATGTGCGTCAAAAATTAAGAGCAACCTTCACAAACTATGTCATAATTTTTTATTGAAGGTCCCATATAAGGCTCTATTGGTATTTAGCTTCATTTTAACACAATCTCCATATAAAAAACTAGTGAGTTTTCAATTTGTTCACAATTTATTATAATTACATTATTATTCAACATATTCAACATTTTATTTAGTAATACGAGTATTTTATATTTCTGTATTTTGTCTGACAAAATTATGGATATTCCCTCATATATATCGTAATGATTAGTAAAAAGTGAAATCATAGACACTAACATTGAAAATTGTATCACTTTTAAGACATAGTATTATCTAAAAAAAATTCTTCGAAAATTATTTTAGTTATTCCTAAGAATTATACTAAACAGTTAAAAAAATATGTTAAAAAATGTAAATATTGGATTAATTAATATTAGTATTTAAAAAAAAGTTCTTAAATAAAACTCTTCATTCAATTTTACTCAAGGATTGTGTGATATAAGCAATATTACTGCGTTTAGTGATAATTATATCGTTCCTTTGTTAAAAATCATATTCACATTATACGACATACTATTTGATTTTAACGATTTAATAGACACTTAAACATAAAAGTAGATTTACTTTTTAAATTATTTTGCATTTTATTCTTTTTTTTTTAGCACTACGTCTTACTACCCGTTTGGGTTATACGCTTGCATCTAATCGAACAGAAAATTATCAATCGGAAGAAATGTTAGTTAGAATTGCATAGGCCTATTATTCAAAATGGTTGTAAATGGCCTTTGCAATAGAACTTATATTTTTCAATCATAAAGATGATCTCAATTCAATAAGCCATGGTAGTAACCAAGGAGTTTGGTACTTTAAAACAGTAGAGGAGAAGGTCCAAATCTCGACTATCACTTTCTTTTTCACTTGTAACTGCTGAACTTTTAGCATAAAATTTGTTGCAACAATATGCATGTATAGCTCTAAGGATTATACCTCAAAGCTGTGTACTTAAATGTTATAAAAATAAAACTATTTTTTGCACATTCTTTTGGGTAAAAGTTGTCACAATTCATGATTTTGAATCTGTGGTCTAAATTTCGACTACCGGCTTCAAGATGTCAGGAAATAAAAGAAGAAGAATAAAATAATGGTATTTCACTGTATTATTACATAATAATATAAAAACAATGTTTTAACGTAAGCTTACTTGCATATTACTTCTATTTTTATTGCAAAAAATCAACAATTCAATTCTCATTTACAAAAATTACACACATAAATGTCTTTGTCGGTGCCAGCACATGCTTTATGTACCCAAAGGTGGCACATAATACCCATTACCCACAATTCTCCTTTGTGGTCATCGGAAAACAATCCTTGACAAAAAATACAGGTCGCATCTTCATCATCTGGCTTTTTTTCACCCACAGAAAACTCCAAATCACTCATGCTGTCATCGAAAATATTTTCGGCACCATAAGAATCTTCTGAAGAACTGCTTTCATCAAGCGTCTTCTTAGGCTTCTCTTTAGATTTTTTCTTCTTCTCTTCTTTTGGTTTCCGAAGTATTCCCCCAAAATTTAATTTCTTTTTGATGACATATTTTGGGTTGTCGGTAGAATCTTTTAATGTTTCAACAAGGGCTTATTTGTAATGTGTTCCAGTGATCACACAAGCTCCTACAGCCTTGCGGCCTCTGTTGCTCACTTTTCGTTTTTTTGATGGCACAGGGACGATCTCATACGAACTGACCTGTTTCAGACCACTTGAAGTGCTGGGTTCAGGATCCTTGGCAGTACTTACAGAATGATCTGCAAGCAACGACTCGCGTGGCTTAGATGCAGGAAGTTGGTTGTCAGAGGTAGATTTCATTTGATTATTTTCATGTGGCGTCACCTGAGGACTGCAGGATTTCGCCGATTCTTGTGCCCAAGCCAGAAAATCAGTGTCGGTGAAAAGGTTTTTATTCATTGGTAAAATGCCTGTTTTGCTGAAACCGTTCATGGCGATCTCTCCAGTTTGCACTTTTAAATATGCTTTTCCAAAGAGCTCCATCAGGTCATTTGAAGACAATGGCCTCTCTGAATGAAGAAGACTCTGTCTTATTTCTTCACTGTAGTGTGTCTTCAGGGGTCCCATGAAGGTTTTGTCCAGAGGCTGAAGCCTGTTCGAGCAGTGTGGCAGCAATGACATAACTGTCACATGATTTCTTCGTGTTAAATAAATCACATCAACATTATTAACATGGCTGTAGTGTCCATCTAAGATTAGGAGAACTGGAGAGTCCTTAGATGGGTTCACTTTTTCCACTAAATGCTGGAACCATTCGGTAAAAATGTTGGTTTGAACCCAACCTGATGGGTATTCAACTCCAACCGAGCCTGGGGAGCCCCTCTAATTAGTTTGTCAGTCATGTTCTTTCTGGAAAACATAATGAAAGGTGGAACATAAGGCCCAGAGGCACTCATGCATGCTATAACTGTGACCATCGCTCCTCGCTCTGCAGATGTGAGGTCAGCAATTCGACGTTTACCTTTCCTTCCAATTACTGGCGG
Organism: Timema poppense; assembly: GCA_902141375.1. NCBI lineage: Eukaryota > Metazoa > Arthropoda > Insecta > Phasmatodea > Timematidae > Timema > Timema poppense. Next base: position 11,376 of record CABFOV010005270.1, read on the forward strand.
AATTTTAATATATACAATGGTCAGGCCGGTTTCATCCACAGTGTGTATTCTATCAGCCGGATACTTGTTTTTAAGGTAGTTCTCTTCTAATAATTGGAAAAAAGCACCGACATTTTCTTTATTGAAGCCTAAGGTGAGAGAAAAAGAAGTCCCACGTGGCTTACTCAGAGACAGCGTATTTTTGTGACGTTCTAGAAAGAGATCAACCCAAGCGCGGCCTGCATGACCTTGCTTGAAAGGGTGATTAACGCCGTTTTTAGTCGCAAGTTGGAATGCCACACGTCGAAGGTCCCTTAGGTTAAACCCATAAAATTTTGCTTCCATATGAAGTAAATAATCAACTAATTGTTTTACGAGTTCATCTCCTAGTATTGGCTTCCTTCCTATCTTAGCTGTCACTAATTTAGAAGGTGATACGTCAACCTTTTTGCTAATATACACGCAATGTACCACGAGGTACGTTGAAAGTTTTAGATTCTTTAAGGGTGCCCATCTTTTTTTTTGCTAACGGCATGGATTGCTTTTGCCGTGTCCTCTTCACCCCGTTTACGTCTTTTATTGTTAGAAACATATTTGGACTTCTTTCTAGGCATTCTGAAACAAAAACTGTGAGTATTAGCCTCCTTGGGGGGCTTCGGTCCAAATTTCGACTACTAGTCGAACTTTTGACCACTGCATGGTTAAAATTTTGAGGCTACGTACGACCTAGAACGAGAGTCAATCGATTAAACTAAAAGAGAATGTAAAAGCCTAGAACGTACCAAACACGATGCTTTAACGGCCTTACAGATAATACTAAAACCCTACGAGTAAGAAAATAAATAAATAAAAAACACATACCTGAAAAAGTTTTGAAATCACCGAAAATGAAATTTTGATTAGTGCACTGTCACGGTTGAACGAGCGGAACTGCGGTTTACACAAACAACAACAAAGTAATGGACCACTGTTTACTATTTTTCCCACATGGCTGTAACACCTCGCAATACGTCAAACCCTGCTTGTCGGATTTTAGACCCTAGTCGAAATTCGGACCTTCTCCTTTATCTTAACCTATTTTATGGATTCGTCAACCTTGTATTCTGTTGTCAGGCACTGCACTCTGTCACATGGTGACTTGTGTTTCTTCTTACCCTCATCTTTCTTTCTTTCTTTCTTTCTCATGTTGCATCACACCCGCCCTCACTGCTAGCGCAGCTGGATAGTTTGAGTTGCACCAAGTCAAGGAATTCACCCACCCAAGCGCTGGGGCATTCAGAAATGTTTGCTATTTTAAAATATGGTCCACGCTAAAATGAAGGTGAAAGATATCCCAAATTATCTCTTTAGGCCTTATCTGTTAGGTTTTATAGCTTTATAAATTTGAATAAAAAGGTAGACTTATCTTATTTTCAACAACGTTTTCCGGGAAATCTCGCAGTTTTGAGAAGATTCAAAACTTCCATTCTCTTCCAAAATACAATAGTGTGATAGTGTTTCCTTTCAAGTAGGTGATATAGTTAACATTGCCCATGGAAACAATACATATTCAAAGTATGTGGAATATTAGTACGGGGGCACACATATAGCTAGCAGCTCACCGACTACAGGACCCTTAGTTGGTATCAAGTGAAGAGAACCAGGTGGTCTAAACGTTGGTTTGTGGTTTAGGAGCAATTCTAGTATTATATACCTCTGTTCGCCGTTATAAACAACACTACGCTGAACCACTCATCGGTGGATTCATCGTCTGAGGCGCAAGTCTCGCAATAGATTAGACTTCCAATGACGGGGAGATCGTGATTTGATCCCAGTTGAATGTACTGAGGGGAGTTTTTCGTAAATATCTCCCACTATCTTTCTCTCCACGCAAATATGAGTACACTTCTTCTAATTTAAACCTCGTCATTTCTTACCCATGAGTGCAATTAATGCATAAACGTACAACACAAATGTGTAGTAAGACGCAATGCTTAAAAAAACCTACGTTAAACCTATTTTAGAATAGACCATTTTCCTGATCACCTCTGACAAGACGTGTATTAATCACATCTTGTGAATGTGGGGAATGCCAGGCCTCCACCATGGTTCGGATTCCACGTTAAAACTGTAGGTCCTCCATTTCATCTCACAATCACCCTACCATTACACATTAGCGTATAGCACGAACGGGTAGTAAGACGTGGTGCTAATAATAATAATATTTCCATGATCAAAGATTTCTTGTTTTTGTGCTGGAAAATGACACTAAGATTTTGAATTTATTTGTTTAAACACTATGTATTACTTCGTGTTCAGTTTTTGCTCATATATAACTACGATAATGTGATAAGGATGAGAAAGGTTTAATTCAAAGGAAATGTATATCCATTTGCATGGAGGAAGAGTTTAAAACCATTTAGGAAAAACCATCTTCCTTAAAACCGACTGGGATTTGAACACCAATCTTCAGGTAATCGACAGTCTAATCTATTACAATAACAAAGAGTGTCTTATCAAAATCCTTTTAATGCGTGGCAGAAGAAAGCGCGAATAATTGTAGAGTTTTTGTAGAATTGAAATTGTTGGCCAAAATAAATCAAATATTTATCCAGTAGCAACATAGAGTTTAGTTGTTTGCACATTTTAATATCAACAGATCTTAAATATCTGTCAAGGGTATCCTGGAATTTTGTTGAGATCTTTTTGAATAAAGAGAAAAAGTTTTGACAAAATTCCACGACACCTTTTACAGATGTTCAAGATCTATTGATATTAGCATATGCAGAAAACTAAACTCTATATTGCTACTGGAATTTTATTTTTTTATTCTTGCCAAAAAAAATTCATTTCTACAAAAACTGTAAAAATACTTTTGCTCCCTTCGGCCGCATCTTAAAAAGTGAAGCATGCTCTTTTAGTTGAAAAGTAAGCAAAAATATTTGCACAATATAAGATTAATCAATTCATAATTAAGGATATACGCAATATGAAGCATCAAATAAGAGAAGGATATTAAATATAATAAAATAAGGTGTCTGCACAGTTTATTTCTAGTAGTATGTTAGTTCATTCTCAAGGTTCCTGCACAGTTTATTTCTAGTAGTATGTTAGTTCATTCTCAAGGTTCCTGCACAGTTTATTTCTAGTAGTATGTTAGTTCATTCTCAAGGTTCCTGCACAGTTTATTTCTAGTAGTATGTTAGTTCATTCTCAAGGTTCCTGCACAGTTTATTTCTAGTAGTATGTTAGTTCATTCTCAAGGTTCCTGCACAGTTTATTTCTAGTAGTATGTTAGTTCATTCTCAAGGTTCCTGCACAGTTTATTTCTAG
>CABFOV010005270.1:17986-44057 GCA_902141375.1 Timema poppense
TGAAAACATATGGGGCATAAGGAAACTAGTGACTATTCTGCACATATGACAGTATATATATCACTGAAAACATATGGGGCATAAGGAAACTAGTGACTATTCTGCACATATGACTGTATAAATGACTGAAAACCTAACAAGTGCTACTACTAAATTACGCAAACTCTTTCATTATAGCTAGTTAGTTTGTTAATAGTAGTTTTTCACATTGTAAATTTTATTCGTACTGAATTCCCTACTGAAACATTGTACGTTAGTTTTTGCCCGATGAATCATTAAAATAAAATTGTGCTCTATAATCAATGGCTGCTGCCTGTTTAATCCGATGCAGTGCGTGGTAAAAAGTCTGAATGTACCTGACATGGGCTGAGCTTAGATGAACAACCAGCTCTAGGCAGCTCAGGAGCTAGTCTTTTTTAAAAGGAAAGTTTAAACCACGTTTTGTTTGAGAGTGTACAACCGTAATCCATACGAGTCTGCCGTCCCCATTAATCCGCAAGCAATAAACTCTACTAACGCCACGCTGCGTGGCAACACGGAACTAAACACGTATCATCATTAAGTGAGTGCTGGTGGCAATTGTCAACTTTAATGACCGCCACCGTTCAACAGAACTGCAACAACCTCTAGCCGTAATTAAAGTTTTGCGGATCATCGTGATAGATGAAGATTATATCGTTTGTAGTAAATTTACTATTCATAGCAGACCATGTTTTGAGCAAGGAAGTGTTTCAATTTTACGGCCGCGCGATTCTACGTAATCGGGAGTTATCAATGAGCCGCACTGAATTGATTTACAGGGTGCGCGATGTAAGTTTAATGGAGACAGTTAAATTGGAATGCTTTCCTGGGCTGCCGAGATAAGATACCTTACTGTCCATGAAGGTAATGTTAGTTGCAAAGATAGTGTGCCTGACTCTAACCTTGAAGGTAATGTTAGTTGCAGGGATAGTGTGCCTGACTCTCACCTTGAAGGTAGGGCTAGTCGCAAGGATAGTGTGCCTGACTCACACCTTGAAGGTAATGTTAGTCACAAGGATAGTGTGCCTGACTCTCACCTTGAAGGTAGGGCTAGTCGCAAGGATAGTGTGCCTGACTCACACCTTGAAAGTAATGTTAGTTGCAAGGATAGTGTGCCTGACCCTCACCTTGAAGGTAGGGCTAGTCACAAGGATAGTGTGCTTGACTCTCACCTTGAAGGTAATGTTAGTTGCAAGGATAGTGTGCCTGACTCTCACCTTGAAGGTAGGGCTAGTCGCAAGGATAGTATGCCTGACTCACACCTTGAAGGTAATGTTAATTGCAAGGATAATATGCCTGACTATTACCTTGAAGGTAATGTTAGTCACAAGGATAGTGTGCCTGACTCTCACCTTGAAGGTAATGTTAGTCTCAAGGATAGTGTGCCTGACTCTCACCTTGAAGGTAATGTTAGTCTCAAGGATAGTGTGCCTGACTCTCACCTTGAAGGTAATGTTAGTCTCAAGGATAGTGTGCCTGACTCTCACCTTGAAGGTAATGTTAGTCTCAAGGATAGTGTGCCTGACTCTCACCTTGAAGGTAATGTTAGTCTCAAGGATAGTGTGCCTGACTCTCACCTTGAAGGTAATGTTAGTCTCAAGGATAGTGTGCCTGACTCTCACCTTGAAGGTAATGTTAGTCTCAAGGATAGTGTGCCTGACTCTCACCTTGAAGGTAATGTTAGTCTCAAGGATAGTGTGCCTGACTCTCACCTTGAAGGTAATGTTAGTCTCAAGGATAGTGTGCCTGACTCTCACCTTGAAGGTAATGTTAGTCTCAAGGATAGTGTGCCTGACTCTCACCTTGAAGGTAATGTTAGTCTCAAGGATAGTGTGCCTGACTCTCACCTTGAAGGTAATGTTAGTCTCAAGGATAGTGTGCCTGACTCTCACCTTGAAGGTAATGTTAGTCTCAAGGATAGTGTGCCTGACTCTCACCTTGAAGGTAATGTTAGTCTCAAGGATAGTGTGCCTGACTCTCACCTTGAAGGTAATGTTAGTCTCAAGGATAGTGTGCCTGACTCTCACCTTGAAGGTAATGTTAGTCTCAAGGATAGTGTGCCTGACTCTCACCTTGAAGGTAATGTTAGTCTCAAGGATAGTGTGCCTGACTCTCACCTTGAAGGTAATGTTAGTCTCAAGGATAGTGTGCCTGACTCTCACCTTGAAGGTAATGTTAGTCTCAAGGATAGTGTGCCTGACTCTCACCTTGAAGGTAATGTTAGTCTCAAGGATAGTGTGCCTGACTCTCACCTTGAAGGTAATGTTAGTCTCAAGGATAGTGTGCCTGACTCTCACCTTGAAGGTAATGTTAGTCTCAAGGATAGTGTGCCTGACTCTCACCTTGAAGGTAATGTTAGTCTCAAGGATAGTGTGCCTGACTCTCACCTTGAAGGTAGGGCTAGTCTCAAGGATAGTGTGCCTGACTATTACCTTGAAGGTAATGTTAGTCACAAGGATAGTGTGCCTGACTCTCACCATGAAGGTAATGTTAGTCTCAAGGATAGTGTGCCTGACTCTCACCTTGAAGGTAATGTTAGTCTCAAGGATAGTGTGCCTGACTCTCACCTTGAAGGTAATGTTAGTCTCAAGGATAGTGTGCCTGACTCTCACCTTGAAGGTAATGTTAGTCTCAAGGATAGTGTGCCTGACTCTCACCTTGAAGGTAATGTTAGTCTCAAGGATAGTGTGCCTGACTCTCACCTTGAAGGTAATGTTAGTCTCAAGGATAGTGTGCCTGACTCTCACCTTGAAGGTAATGTTAGTCTCAAGGATAGTGTGCCTGACTCTCACCTTGAAGGTAATGTTAGTCTCAAGGATAGTGTGCCTGACTCTCACCTTGAAGGTAATGTTAGTCTCAAGGATAGTGTGCCTGACTCTCACCTTGAAGGTAATGTTAGTCTCAAGGATAGTGTGCCTGACTCTCACCTTGAAGGTAATGTTAGTCTCAAGGATAGTGTGCCTGACTCTCACCTTGAAGGTAGTTAGTCTCAAGGATAATGTGCCTGACTATTACCTTGAAGGTAGTTAGTCGCAAGGATAGTGTGCCTGACTCTTACCTTGAAGGTAATGTTAGTCTCAAGGATAGTGTGCCTGACTCTCACCTTGAAGGTAATGTTAGTCTCAAGGATAGTGTGCCTGACTCTCACCTTGAAGGTAATGTTAGTTGCAAGAATAATGTGCCTGACTATTACCTTGAAGGTAATGTTAGTCACAAGGATAGTGTGCCTGACTCTCACCTTGAAGGTAATGTTAGTCACAAGGATGGTGTGCCTGACTCTCACCTTGAAGGTAGTTAGTCACAAGGATAGTGTGTCTGACTCTCACCTTGAAGGTAGTTAGTCGCAAGGATAGTGTGCCTGACTCTCACCTTGACGGTAGTTAGTCGCAAGGATAGTGTGCTTGACTCTCCCCTTGAAGGTAGGGCTAGTCACAATGATAGTGTGCCTGACTCTCACCTTGAAGTTAGGGCTAATCACTTAGTTTTGGTCTCAACCGTGCCCGCGTGTATTGACTAGATACGATAGAAGTGTTGTCCCTGTTTGTGTTGTCCCTCTTGCGCCATCCTCTCCTATGTTCTAGCAAGCTTTGTGCTTGCAACATAGTCCAGTACAATTACAGGATCTGGTCTCAGAGACAGATTACCTCCAACCAGGTGGTTCTACACCTGCTTGATGACCAAACACCGTAACTCCAATTGCGATACATTCTGTTTCAAGTCTATTCACAATCTGATAGACATTTCCGCAGGAGTCTGAAGAAAGTACAAAATGGAATCAGACAATGGCTGTAATCTGATGCCCTGTTATGCTCATGTTCACGAAATATCAAAGAATCAGTTGATTAAAGAGCCCTTGTCGGTCTCGGAAGTGTAGTTGAGGTGTTGTTTAGATAAAGCTATGTTACAGAAGCTTTAGTCTATTACTACCAGGGAAACCTAACATTCCCCGGTGTAGCGGCGCCTGAATGTAGGCAATATCTCGGCTCCCCCGTTGATTGACGGGTACTAATAGCCCCCACACCCTAGACTGGCACGTGATAAAGTGGTGGCAACATATCACAGATTGGGTGATCTGAATCAGTGAGTGTGTGGGGATGAGTGGGTTGCGAACCAGGGCCCTTCCTGTTGGAGGTAGCATGTCATTCCACACAATCGCAGTATTGTTGACAATGGATAGATAAACACCTAGATATTGCGAGACTTGTAGTTACTAACTTTTACCTAGTACATTAAAATTAACATCAAAATATTTTCAAAGTACACTGTAGTACTTTTAAATATATTTTACACACGCATAATAAAACTAAACTCACTACTTGGCCGTTTGTATGCGAATAATGGTCGGTTATGTCAATTTTGGTTAAAACTGACGATATTTTTAATATATTAACAAAACTCTACGATACTTTTATTTTATTTTTGCCTAAAACTGCCATAAAAAGGATACCAACTGCAATATTATCAATATTTATCTTAATTACCCATCATTAATAAAAGGTCCCAACATAGAATTTTCCCCAACTAAGGACCATTAGTAAATAAGTAGAATATGTGTTTTATCTGGCTTTATGAGTCAATTGTGACCAAAGGCAAACATTTAAAATCTTGGAATAAAAATTTAGTCACAATTTTTCCATCCATACCTTACCATAATATACCATACCATACCACTTAGGCCCAATTTGATTATTTTATCATTTTTAGGCGAATACAGACTTTTACTACATAAATACAACGTTTGGTATCTAGCTACACAGCTCTCCAAACAAGAGAGCCACCAATTCTAGCTACACAGCTCTCCAAACAAGAGAGCCACCAATTCTAGCTACACAGCTCTTCAAACAAGAGAGCCACCAATTCTAGCTACACAGCTCTCCAAACAAGAGAGCCACCAATTCTAGCTACACAGCTCTCCAAACAAGAGAGCCACCAATTCTAGCTACACAGCTCTCCAAACAAGACAACCCACCAATTCTAGCTACACAGCTCTATAAATAAATTGTTCACAATCGTTGACTTGATTATGGTCTTCCTTTTATCCGTGACTTGTGTCCACCGGGGAATTACATAAAACATTGTATGTATGATAATGTATATTTAATATTTTGTATTTCAAAAGTTTTGTGTTAAATATGATCAACATTTCTCAATCTATTATCATCATTAACTTCCTGAGATCATGTGGAACACTTGGTATGTAGATCAGGACCACAGTTTGACAAACATTGGTATAAGCTGTCACTCTCGCAATCAAGTGTATTCAGGGTTGTTTTCCCCTCTCCCTCCTTGCAAATATGAGTACGCTTCCTCTAAATTCATCCTTCCTCATTCTTAACACTTCGGCGTTATTAATTAGGGTATAATATGTGAATAGCTCTGAAAGGTAGTGAGACGCCGTGAGAAATAAACAAATATAATAAATATTATTCAATATAAATATTAAATGCTTATTCATTTTCAGTTTTAAAACTTTCCTCCATCGTCTCCAAGTCGGTTATAGTAGTAGGCCATTGGTTCGAGATGAAAATAATTAAGACACTGTGAGTGTATTGGGCTTTGAAGCCCAACAAAATGTCATGTGTTAATTAGTAGTGAGTGTGCAGTGACAGTAATTGTTCACTAACAAAGTGACCTTTGACCGTGAGCCCACCAGTATGATTTTGTGCTAAGTGACGTGAGCTCGTAAGTCATATGCTGACTAATCCACGTATTCAAAACTGTACACTGATTGGTAAAATAAAATTGTTGACAGGTCAAACCAACACTGATAATTTTATAGTCAAATTGGCATAAATGTTATACCTGCTCCAGGAATGTGTGTTTTGTTTTAGCGTGCACAAAGACTATACTTTAAAAAGTTTTAATAGCCCATTCCTGTTTGCTGTTTACTAATGGATTGTCCTATATTAATTGTATCAATCTTATAAAAACATATCACTTTGTCGGCTGATATATTGTCCAAGTGACAAGACATGCTCGCGAGGTAGATAAATACAGAACTGTTCTTAGTAATTTCCCAAAGGTCAGACAACCACGCCACGCTACTAACCACTGTAGCTACAAAGCTGCAGACAAGCGTACCATCAGAGAGACCGTAGCCTTTTCTTTTAATTGGCTGACAAATGTATTCCAACTGCTCCTAAACTACATTAACATGTGGGAGAGACGTGTTCATATGTATAGGATTGTATACACGTGTGGGACGAAAGTCAGACACAAAGTAAACGAAATGGAATATATAAATAAAGGTACAGGCTATTCTGTGAGGCCTGCGGGGGAGGGGTGGGGGGAATAGAGAAAAAAATGGAGGCAAGAAAAAATGGCACTTTAAATGTGGGTGCAGCTGTTGAAATAGAGCAAAAAATATATCAAGTTTATTACGATCAATAATTTCACGCACTCTTTAAACTAATTCCTAGAGTTAATATTTGTGTAATGTGCGTTGCGTCTGCAGATACGCGGTATAAAAAACTGGGGAGGTTGAAAAACTTCACTTCTTAGTAATGAGACGATTCTGAGTGGAGTTTATCTTAGTCCCTCCCCCCCCCCCTTTAAAAAAACAAGCTGTAATTGTTTATTTCAACCCTATTTACTATGTTCATAAAGCCCTAAAAAGGGAAAGTTCAAATTCATCTTCTAAGATTAAAACGTTTACTTTCAAAATCCAGCGGGGTCTTTTTGATTTAATTTTTTTTAGTGCCGTTTCTTACTACCCGTTATGGTTGCACGCTTACATACTATTTACGCCAATAATTTTAGAAATGAGGAAGATTATATAAATAGGACGTGTATCAGCGTTTGCGTGTGGGAAGAGTGTAAAATAATTTTTAATAAACTAGCCTCAGTACTCCCCACCGGGATTCGAAACTTGATTTCCTCGTCATCGGCAGTTTAGTTTACTGCAAGAGTAGCGCCTTAGACCATTCGACCACCGAGGAGAGTTAAATCCTCCGTTTCTAACCTATAATTTTGGAATAGTTGTCCCTGAAAATGCCACGAATTGTATTTTTTTTACCTTAATCATGAGCTTTGGCAAATCTAGCTTTAATGATGGATTAAATAGCAAATCTATTTTATTTGTTAGTTACGTTTATAGACTTTTCTAAATGTTGTATTATTTAAATTGACAGCAAAAAGCCAACTACCAAGTTGAAGGTGGCTTCGTTATTTGATAGCCTACAATCTAATTGATCACATACATATGTAGCTGACCATGTCCACATTTCCATTACAGACTCTGCCTTAAAATATGAGTGAGGAATGACACTGAGACCGGGACGATTTCTCGATAGCTCAGTGGTTAAAGTATTAACGTACTAATCTAAAGGTCCCGAATTCGATTCCGTGTCCAGATGTCATTTTTCAATTTAAATAATAAAATCTCGCAATAGCTTAAGGTCGCCAACTTATTGAACAAGTACAATGTTGAAGAGCCCAAAACTATAAAAAAAATGATATATTTAACTAATTTAACGTTTAAATTTATTTATTAAAAGAGTTTATATTCTTTAATATTTTTTTGGTGAAAAAATTAATTGTATTGTAAAAAATAAAAAGGTTCAATATATTTTAATGATAAGTATATTTATTTTTCCCACCTTTTGTATCAGCAAAAATTAATATATCAATAAAGAATTTACCTATCCCTATTTAAGAATATCTAATATTTTAATATAGTTATTGTTGAATCATTATTATAAATTAGTTATTAAAGGTGATTTATCTTATAAGTTTTAAGGAATTTAGGTTCTTAAGAGATGAATTTAATTCAGTAAGCTAAATGGTGATACTTTTACTATAAAATGTATTATTATCTGTTTATTAAGGGTTTAAATTTTGCTACATAGCATTTTTCTCAGATTGTTTGCCTGGTTATATAAAAATTTTACAGTCAATTTAAAGTGCGTAGAGCCTAATGGATAGTGAAATGCAGTGATTAAAAAAAGATTAAAAATGTATTATTACTTTGAAATCAGCTTTATAAGTGTTAAATTATTGGCTTTGAATTAAAAATGTTTTGTTCACCCTACATTAGGATTTGATAGATAATACAATGATAGCAAAGCATTATAAAAAAAATCAGAAAGTATGCCTTTAATTTATTAAAATAAGCTTGTAGCTCTCTACCTCTGAGTTCCAAAACTGTCTCCTGCTTAATGGAGCTGGTGGAAGTTTAGCTATGGTACAAAATGATAGTGAATTTGACATTTCCATACTAATGCTATCAATAAGCTATACAACAGTTATTGTGAGTCTTGAGTGAACTCTTATTCATAAACATAACCAAATAGAAAAGTGGGACTTAATGGATTTAATTAAGACCCAAAATGACTTAGAGAAACAACCTTAAATCCCCCCTCCTGTAAATATCTGTGTACTACCAGCACCCAATATTTAAACTGTTGGTTGAATAAATATGTGTATATGTGTAAAATGAATGAAATTTATTTCCTTGAGCCCTAAAATGCCGATTATTTATTTTATATTTACATTTAATAGCCAAGACATTTTACAAAGATACATTTATTAGAATAATAAAAATAATTTTGCTTCATTTGGCAAAGTAATCCCCCAAAACAGATATTTTCCTAAGATAGATTTATAGTAAAAATAATTATTATTCTTTTGAGAAAAATGTTCCTCAAAAATCTGTAAAAACAAAGTTTAGACTACACAACGGCTAATAATAAATTGATTTAGCCAGGCATAGCAGTATTTTGGGGAAAGATAATAATATTAAAGTTTAGCTGAGCAGGGTTTATATTGTTTTTAGTGTTGTGCCTGAAATTTCAAAAATAAACTATCCTTTAATATTTAAAATAAAATTAAAAATTGTTCTTTCAAGAATAAATAGACAATTTATTCAAATTAACGAACAGACTGTTTTAAAAAAATATATATAGAAGGCCTTTAAAAAAATACAATTTGACTTACCACTGAATATTCACTTCAAATTAATTAGAGTGAAAAGGAAATTTTATATACAGTAGTATTAAATTATTTTTATGTTTAAAGTTTACTTTTTAGAGAACGAATAAAATCATCCCACGATAAACAAATCAATTAAACCTAAGCCTACATTTAAACCTAAAACTAAACAGCGTTGAACTATGTTAAAAATGTTTATATCTTAAGAATAAAACTAATTAGCATATTGATAGATTATTTCGCACCGCGTCTCCCCACTCGTTCATGTTATTCGATTATTTTCACTGATATGGTTGGACTTAGTACGGTAGAATTGTGGAGGAAATGCACCCGCAACTGCTTCAGACCAACAAGATTCAACCTTTTTTAAAGTACGGAACACTGGACAAGGCAATAAAATCGTCAAGGCACACCATCAATTTTTTTAAAGAGAAATGTTATAGTTAGAATAACGAGTATTAATATTGTGTCTTGCTGATAAGGGGGAGATCAGGGTTCGAATCCCAGTCGGGTCTATTGAAGGTGGTTATGCTTCCTTCCTCATCCCTACCACATAAAAGTAATCATACAATATGATTAAAACCTGACCAGCTTTTAAGACGTAGGGATAATAAATATGTTTGAAAGCTTAATGGCTATGGATATAATAAAATAATTATTTTATTTTATTTTGAATAATGTTGGTCATGGATTTGAAAATATTATTTATACTCCTTAAATGTTTCCTCTCTTCTTTTTTTTTATCTTACCCCAAACTCCCCCGACACATGGCTGAAAATCTTTGTCCTAGACCACAGATGCGAGTAAGTAATAAATAGCCAGTTATTGAACCCCCTGTATGTCTGGTTATCGGTCTCCCGTTTCACTCACTTACTGATTAGCCTATAATTATAATTGAAAACTAAGACTATCTGAATGTTTAAATAATAAGGTTGTTAGACAAATACAAAGTGTAAGTTATTTGAAGAAAGCTGTTTTTTGTTATCACGTGCGTGTTGTGAGTTGATGTGAGCGCGAGAATGTAATCTAACAAAGTGTTCAGTGTGTATTGTTGCTCATCCCTTCCAATAATCCATCATCCGAGGAGACAGTTCCTCCATCCATACAGGAGCGCGCAGTAATTGAGTCACCCCTTGGTCCTCTAGCCCTTGGTAGCACTGTAGTATGTCGCTCTTTGTTCGTCATTTGTCTGACCCCCTTCATTGCGTGGTCACATGACCCGATCACACGATGAAACCTCCCGCAACAAACAAACATTCCAAACTAATGTACTATAACTCGGGTACGTTGAGAATAGGGTGAGGTTATATAGTTATTAATATCACTGCAGGGGTGTGGTGAGGGCTTGAAGGGGCATAGCAAAGTAGGGGTGTAGTGTGAGCTTGGTGGGGCATAGAAAAGTAGGGGTGTAGTGTGGGCTTGGTGGGGCATAGCAAAGTAGGGGTATTATTAATATCACTGCAGGGGTGTGGTGAGGGCTTGGAGGGGCATAGCAAAGTAGGGGTGTAGTGTGGGCCTGTTGGAGCCTAGCAAAGTAAGGTTTTTTAAATTATGTCTAACATTTGTTACTTATCAATATTTAAACTTATTGGAACATCCCACCATTAATATCACTAACAGTTCCAATTATGTATTTAAATTAAATTAAATATAGTTAAAAGCTGGCACCTTGGCACGGGAATTGAACCCAGAACCTTTGTTTTAGCGTAATATCTAAGAATCATCCAGGGTCATTCATCCTTCATAGATTAAGGCAGAGTCTATGATGGACGTGTTTTGTATCCATCTTTGAATCACAGCCAATCATGTTTTAACATAGGTTTAAATTACTTCAAGAACAATTAATTGTTAAAACAATGTATTATCATATCTTTATGGGGGGATTCCCAAAGAGAGAGCAGGCTAATTCCTCTCTAAAGTAAATCAATGTATTGTCATCTCCTTATAAGGTGATTCCCAAAGAAACAGAGCCGGTTAACTCCTTTCTAAAGTAAATCAATGTTAAAGGCATTTTTATTTTTAGCTATAATCATAGATATTGTTTCTGATCACTTTAAACAATTTTAAGACTTGAAGAATATATTGAGTTCTTAGGTTTCACTTAACCATTTTAGCTGATTATTTTACTTTATTGTTGGACGCACAAACACACTTTGTAAAGGTAAATGGACACAGTCGACAGATCCCTCGGAAGTGTATTTGAGGAATAACTAATTATACAAGCTCCTGGCAATAGTCACAAAATGATTATTGTAAGTTATGATTTTGTCGAGTGGAAAATTACTCATTAGTTCAGGGTTTTGATCATATTTTGTTTTTATAAAAATAGTTTTATATGAATTGCATAGTTTGAGGAAAAGAATTAGTATAGTGATCAATAAAACCTAATTAACATTGGTCCTAAGTTATGTTTCAACACTGTGTGGGTAGCTGGACCCACAACCAATACTAATATAAGTGTATATCTGCAACCACGTAGTGACGAGTATAAACACACTGTATTGGTATAGTTTCATTCGAACTGTTATTATTGATCAAAAGCGAGAGTTACAGGTCGACTCGTACACCGAGCTTAGCGAGGTCCGGTTATAATTTGACCATTTTGTATTTTGTCTGTCAATCTATCTGCCTGTTTGTATGTTTGTTTTACGAAATATTCCAAATGCGTGAAACAAATTTAGAAATATTTGGAAGGGACATTCTTTGAATATAGGCCAAACGTTCTCTGGGCGTATTTTATCAATATATTTGTCCATTTCAATATGGTGGCTGCCCAGATATTTGTTTTCGTTTAATAGCTCATCTCAAGTGATATAAAATTAAAGTTTCAAGTAATACACCAATTACTATGGTATATATTATTTTTAATGTTAACATATACTGCGAGACTAACATCCTAAACCACGTGAACAATGATTATTCTCCATGAAAATAATGTACTATTGAATATAGACAGTAGTCTATAGATTTGGTTTCTATCTAACTTGATAACCAAGGGAAAATATCAACTTCAAGATCTGCGCAGACCTAAGCGGAATCGAGAGCGAAATTCGCGTGAAACAACAAACTCATGGCGGGATATAGGAGAGCACTAACCGGGGCGAATAAACCCCGCGTATTTGCTGGCGAGCACGGGATTGCTGCCTCACCCGCGTGGTTAACTACATCACTGTTTTCTCGCGTATGAAAACCAACCCTCCCCCTCCTTGATCCTCCCTTGACTCCACCCCCACAAATACCAACTAACCAGGAATAGAACCCCAATCTTACCGTCATCAGCAGTCCAGTCTATCACGAGAGTGTCACCTTAGTCCAGTCTATCACGAAAGTGTCATCTTAGTCCAGTCTATCATGAGAGTGTCACCTATGTCACCTTAGTCCAGTCTATCACGAGAGTGTCACCTTAGTCCAGTCTATCATGAGAGTGTCACCTTAGTCCAGTCTATCACGAGAGTGTCATCTTAGTCCAGCTTATCACGACAGTGTCATCTTAGTCCAGTCTATCATGAGAGTTTCACCTTAATACATTATATCACGAGAGTGTCACCTTAGTCCAGTCTATCACGAGAGTGTCACCTTAGTCCAGTCTATTACGAGAGTGTCACCTTAGTCCAGTCTATCACGAGAGTGTCACCTTAGTCCAGTCTATCACGAGAGTGTCATCTTAGTCCAGTCTATCATGAGAGTGTCACCTTAGTCCAGTCTATCACAAGAGTGTCACCTTAGTCCAGTCTATCACGAGAGTATCACCTTAGTACAGTTTATCACGAGAAAGTCATCTTAGTCCAGTCTATCACAAGAGTGTCACCTTAGTCCAGTCTATCACGAGAGTGTCACCTTGGTCCAGCTTATCACGAGAGTGTCATCTTAGTCCAGTCTATCACGAGAGTGTCACCTTAGTCCAGTCTATCACGAGAGTGTCACCTTAGTCCAGTCTATCACTAGAGTGTCACCTTAGTCCAGTCTATCACGAGAGTGTCACCTTAGTCCAGTCTATCACGAGAGTGTAACCTTAGTCCAGTCTATCACGAGAGTGTCATCTTAGTCCAATCTGTCACGAGAGTGTCACCTTAGTCCAGTCTATCAAGAGAGTGTTACCTTAGTCCAGTCCATCACGAGAGTGTCACCTTAGTCCAGCTTATCACGAAAGTTTCATCTTAGTCCTGTATATCACGAGAGTGTTACCTTAGTCCAGTCTATCATGAGAGTGTCACCTTAGTCCAGTCTATCACGAGAGTGTCATCTTAGTCCAGGGGTATACAGTCTTTTTCATCCCAAATCGATAAATAAACTTCAAAGGTTCAGGATCATTCATAGTTTCTCCACTTTACTTTTGATGTGTTTATTTTTTATATTTATTTTACATACACTGGTATCTTTCTTTGAACTAGCACGAGTCACTTCACTTCAGTGTGACAACCCTCAATCCTGGCAATGATTTCCCTGCCATCAATGTGCGCTTAAGACTGTATTAAAGATAAAAACATGTATGGAGAGAATTCTACTGTACACAAAACCAGTATTATAATTATATGACAATTGTTCGAGTAATTGTATAACTTTTCAAAGAGTATCTAAAATGAACATCAACCCACCTACTTACTGAAAGTATCAACAATAATAAGAAAATACATGCCTTTGAACGAGCCTGCACAATCTATATGGAGCCTTTCCATGGGTGATTGCCATTTGTGATAGGATATCTTGTCTGGGTGGTTTTTCATCTTCTGGCAAGAAAAACAGTTTGAAATCATTTTCTCAATATCCGAATAAATGTTATGCCACCACATATAACTTAGTGCCAATGCTTTGCTCTTGACCACTCCCATGTATCCCTCGTGTAGCTCTTCTAATACTCTGGATCTTAGGCATGAGGGTATGTACAATCGCTGGCCCCAGAAAAGACAATCATGGAGCAATGAATATTCATGCTGCAGGTGTCCCCAACTATTCATGGGTTTTAAGGTGACTCCCGTTTTGAGTGCTTGGATAAGTTCTGCAGCTTCCTTTTCCTTGTTCAAGCTTTTAACTATTTCATTAGCAATAACTCGTAGAACATTGATTTGGCCTAAGCTAAAAACCTCCAAATCCCTGTCAAAATCATCTGCTTGTCTTGCAGAGGTAGATGTAACAAACAGCCTGCGTTCCAGTGCTCCGCATCTGGGCCTTGCTTCACTAACAGATGCAATTCTGCTCCAGAGCAAGTAAAGAAATGGCGCAATTTTGCACTCAAGATACTCCCAAAGATGCACCTTAATATTTTCTCCTTTTCCGTATTTAATAAACAAGGCTCAAACTGGTGGCAAAATTATGGTTACGTCCCCATAAACGTAAACAATTGTGCTCTTTTCGACCAATCATTGTGAAGAATTTACTTTCAAAGTCGAATTTACTTTCAAAGTCAAAGCTACTTTATTTTAAATATCTAATGAAAATGACAGCAAATACAAAGATTTCTAAATATGTTGTTTATAAACTAGAAATAAAATTAGAAGCGGCCTTTTTCTGGGTGCTTTAGAAAAACAATATTAGTACATTGAAAAAATTAAACAATAAAAGATAAGTAATTGCTTTGCTACCACTATCTAAATTGAAACAAATTTTGTGCTTGACAGACGTATAATATTTGTATGTCTTTATTATTAATTGGGGTATAGTTAACTAATTGTACTTTAAGCCATTACTATAATATGCTACCAATTAAATTGATTGAAATGATAATCATGATGTAATAGCTGCGCCTACTCTAGAGTGGTTGCAAATAAAAGGCGCAATTTTGCTCTCAAATTGCGCCTGCTTCGTTTAGTGAATAGGGATTTGGGCACATCTTTCAAACTTGCACTGGCGCTACTATTTTCTCCCTTTAGTGAATCTAGGGAATCGTAGAGCAAACAGAACAGGAAGACCTATTGATGACCCAAAGATGGAGAGCAATGGACGATGGTCTGTTATTAAGATGAATTTATGGCCAAAAAGATAGGCCAAAAACCTTTTTACGACGAATATAATGGCACAAACTTCTACTTGACTCCACTTTTGCTTCTTCGGGATCAAGGTCCAAATAGCAAAGGTGATTGGCCTTTCAGTGCCATCACTCATGCGATGGGACAATACTGGCCCTAAACCTTAAAGTATGGCATCAGTTGAGAGGGTCATTTTTTTCTTCTAGTTGAAGTGGATAAGCTCCGTGTCAGACGCCATTGTTTCCTTAATTTGTTCAAAAGAGTTGACACAAACTTCATTAAAATTAAAATCCACTCCTAATTTTACAAGATTGTAAAGGGGATGGGCTAAAGTATTGAGGTCTGTTACAAACTTACCATAGAAATTGACTGCCCCAAAAACGATTTTAATTATGTTACTGAAGTTGGTGGCTTTATTTTCAAAATTGCTTCCACCTTTTCAGGGCATTTGTGGATATCCTTCTTGCTTATGATAATTCTACATTACTTAATGGAGGGTTTTAGGAAGGTACACTTGTCCACATTAACTCTGATGTTATAATCTTCCAGCCTCTGAAACATTGACTCGAGCAACTGATAATGTTGAGCTTCGGTTTCAGAGCTAACACAAATATCATCATAAAAAAACTTGAACGCCTTTAATATATTTCAAAATCCCCTCAATTATTTTCTGCCATATGGCAGGAACAGTTGTAATGCCAAAGAGGAGTCTATTATACTGATAGAGCCCCTTAATAGTGTTAATTGTTAAGTACTTGCGACCAGACTCTTTAACTTCAATATGATTGAAAGCCTGGCTACTATCGAGTTTCGAATAAAATGAACAATTTCCTATACTTACAAGAATACTTTCAATGTTCGGAATGGGTTAGTCCTTTATGATGAGTTGAGGGTTGATGGTTGTCTTAAAATCACCGCAAATCCTGATCTTACCATCGTTCGTCATTACAGGAACCACAGGAGTGGCGTAGTCTGCATGGGTAACTTTGGATAAAATACCCTCTTTTTTCCAAGCTATCTAATTATTTTTCCATCTTAGGAACAAGAGAGTAGGCCGCATTACGATGTCTCCTGTACACTGGAACAGAGTCGGGTTTAAGTCGGATTTGAGCCATCACTCCTTTGACTTTACCTACTACTTTTCTTAAAACATTCTCAAATTTTACTAAGAGATCCTGTAGATTTTCATTTTTGTCGGAAGTTTTAGAAGGCTTATCGATCAGGCTTACAGTTCCTAAGAGTTCTGTCAAATTTAACTTAAGGACTTGCAACCACTCAAGACCCACTATGGTGGCAGAATTCCCCTCTGCTAAGTATAAATCCAATGTGTTTCATTTAACTAGAACATTAGCTTTACCCAACAGAGGTATGTGTGCGCCAGTATAGGAAGAACATTTTACCATAGTGGGTAAATTTCTTTATTTGGAAACTTGCTCCTAAAGATGGATTCATTTATTAATGTTACATGTGCCCTGGTATCAACTTGGAAAGCAATATTTACCCCATCCTCTGTTAGCTGTACTATGATTTTATTAAGCTTCACTGAATTTTTAATATGAAAAATATCAGAAAACAAGCCAGAAGTTTCATTAAATTGATACTTTCTCCATCAGATGTTTGATCCTCTAAGCATACCTGGTATAAAGCCCTATTTCTTTTAGAGTAACTCAATTTTTTATCTGGAAAAGTACTTCTTGTGTTACCGGTAGCCCTTTTCTCACATGCAGGAATTATATGGCCTTTTCCCCCGCAAATACGGCAAGAAGCGTTTCAATACCAACAGTTAGCAGAATCATGATTAATTGTAAAGGTACAATGAATGCTACGTATTTTTTTCTTACTGAATTTAAATAGCCTTTGTTTTTAATCCTTCTTCTGAAATAAATTGACATTTGTAGTACAAATATTGTAGCATTTGGCTACAAGAAAAAAGAGAACAAGTCAACGATAACAAATACTTACCCCATTTCACCATCCTGGCTGCACTGTACTCCGAACCGAGAGAGACTACAACCACCGCACAGACAACTGACCAGCTCCGCCTAAGAATCGAACCGCACCCGCTAGGAGCTGCCATGTGCTTAATCAATTCCAAATAAATTGAGAAGAAAAGAAATGTCTGTCCCGCAAAGTACCCAAACATTCTAATTGCTTCAAGAAATGAGTAGAAGCTCGTCCTGTCACTCGCCTTTCTCTTCCGGTGCATGGTACTCTTTGGTTCCCTTCCCTTTTTCTCCCTTGGTTCCGTTTTCCCTGAGTTTATCAACTCGTATATAAGATCGGCGTAGGAAAGCGTCCGGTACTCTTGGACATTGCTCGGACTTACAGTTGATTCACACGCTCGCCGAAAATATATAGCAGAACCGAGTATCCGCTCTGCCTAGTAAACGCAGCAGTTCATGCACTCGCGGAAAGTTGAGAATGTCTGTTTACCCATGATGCATTGAGATGACGATTTAAAATCAGCTGATTGCCTCCATTTTGGTTTGTGTTGATAACCTGTAAAACTGATTATGGAAAGAAAAAGGTAAATAGCACTGCTTGCAGCTTTATGCATTGAAGAAGAACAATGTGTGAACACTAGATATTCACTAGTCTTTCTTTCAATCTTTCTTTTAATTCATCGGTTTATATAGTCGACATTGTTTACTTTCCGTAACAGATGGCGCGTGGTTGAATGTTGGCGCATGCGCTGATTGGTTCTTCCACGCCGATTTTCAAGGAGAAGCGCGGCCAAAGCTGAAATTATTTCTACAAATGCAGAACTTTGTACGCAGATCACGCTGATTTCTTGTGATTGGCTTAAGCGGTCATCACGTGACGCATTTCGGCTCTGCGCTTGTTCTTCGGCGAACGTGTGAATCCACACTTAGTCGGACGAAGCCTAGGCTTCAGCATTATTTAAAAAATGTGAGGGGAAACTTCTTTTCGGCGTAAATATTTTTTATTGATTTCTTTCAAAATTCCCTTTTGGCAAGTTATTATTTATTAGTAACTGTTTGAATCTTATAAAACTTAAATTTTTTATATTGTATTTAAATGGTCAAATTTATTTATATTAGTCTAGTAATTTAGGGATATCACTATTGAGCTGATAGATAAAAGAAAAGAAGATCTAAAATATAAATTTTGAATCTTGCCTTTTGATTATGCTGGTTATATTTTTCTTGTCTACGTAATGTTTAAGTTAGATGTTCTTATTAATTTTTCTTGATTACTCTCCTGTATGGTTAGTATTGTGATTGATAAATTTAGGGTAATATTATGTTAGGTTATTATGGAATATATTAGAAATTTGTGGACGATGCTAATTTTGATTATGTTGAATAATTATGAATAATAGAATGCAGACGTTAGATAGTCACGTGGTTCGTATTAGGATAATATTGAGTAACTTCGTATGCAAAGTTCAGGCAAAAAACAATAAGCTAAATAATTCTTTGTTGTTTGTATTCTAAAAAAATAGTTGTTAATTGAAAGTAAAGACAATCTTAACTTAAATCCTTCTAGCTCATTGCAGATTGTGAATTTAATGAAGGAGCAACTATACATTTTTACATAATACTTATAACTTGTTACATAAATACATATATATATTTATTTAATTCTAATATTTATAATAAACATATACATACACTTCTTGCAATTTATTTAATGTTGTGGTTAGTGAAAATACAAATTATATTATTATTATATTTATATTTCTGGAGAGAGACCGTCATGTTCTTCCCGCACCTGGATTGAGTTACGTGCCCTGGGTTTCTGTTGTGCACCCAACATTCAAAATTATTACTCACACAGCTCACTCCCATTGCTTTAGTTATCATATTAATATATTTTTATGAGATTTGGACCCTTTTTGTAGGATTTTGAGATATTTAGGGTTCAATATCATCTTGTGGGACAGAAAGATGCGAACTAAAGTAAGAACTAGCATACTCAACAGCAGACACAAGATTAACTGTGGGGAGCTCCATTAGTTTCAACTTCAGATCTTGAGAACGCAATCCATGCACAAATGGAGTACAAAGGGCGTCATCGAACCAGTGATTAGGAAATTTACAATAACGTGTACATTTAATTTAGCTGCGAAATTGACCGGTAATTCCTCTTTATTTTGCACCCTGTTTTGAAACCTAACCCTTTCTTCCAGTGCATTCGGTTCTGGCTGAAAAAAATGTAGTCAAAATATTTGCAAGTTGTTCCAATGTTTTATACTCTGGTTCGGTTGGCTCACACAGACCACATAGCCTTTCGTACGCATGTTCGCCAATGGCGTCTAATAAATATAAAGTCTGCTTATCTTCCTGTACATTGTAAATCTTGATCTTATTTTTTAATATTTTTAAGCTAACTTTCCGGTTAGACTTAGATGGATCAAAAGGTTCAATATTAAACCTGGGAATTGATTCAGTAACACGAACAGAAGCACCTTCCTTCCTATCCACCATTAAGGAGAAGTTTGTTCAATAGGAAAACGTCCAACAAAAAAACAACAATATGTACGCGAACTACTTTCACACCTCGTCACTACTGATATGTTCTAGACTTCACTCTAAATTGCATTATACCAGATACAAGCACTACATTAAGTTGTGATCTATTCTTATTTGCCTTTATGTAAACGAATACTGTTTAACTTAACTTTCCTGACTGCAAGTCCACACTCTGTCCACACCCGCTATGACCTTCACGACTTTGGCGTGTGACGCAGTGTAGCCAATCACTTCGCAACACATTTCCTAACATTCATGACACCTTCATATCTAAATCAGACTGTACAGTGTACATGTTCTATTCACTATAATATACAACAACAGCTCTATTAGTTATAAAAAACTTCACGTTAAAATAGACAGAATTTTAATATCAATTAAAACTCAATATAAATAAAGTCTGAAGTACTTCCTTGTAGACAGGTGGTTTTGAGGTCTACAGCAGTTTAAGACAATCCTGACTCAATCCTGTTTGCAGTTGGCTTAAACAAACTGATTTATAGATCATCAAACACAAATAAAAAGATAATTATTTTTAATTAAATTATTAATACATTATTCTTTTTTTTTATTTGCGTTTTATAGCAATCAAATTTTAATGTTGGGGGATTTAAGCTCCGTAGTTTTGTGGCTAATAAATACTGCTTCAGTAGATACTTCGGTAATCTCAGCTGTTATCGAATATCTGACACAATCATGGTGGAGTGTGAAGTTGAATTATTATAGGTACTTAAAAATGTTCGTTTAAAGATACTCTGCTCATTTCTCATGAAAATAATCAAGAACTGTTGATATTGCTAGAAACAAAATAAATATTGAAACAAGATTATATTTTTGACCAAAAAATATTTGGCTACAAAAACTCCAAAACCTTAGCTTGAGTTTTCTTCCAACCACCTTAATGAAATAGCAGTTTGAAGTACTCTTAAGTTAATAAACCCTAGATCATATTTTAGTAACTTCTTAATTTATAGAGTTAGGTCTATAAACAAAATGAATTCAATATATTACATAGCTTGAGCTTTTCTTTGGTTAAACAAGTCCTTAGAACCTGCTTCGGTGGCCACATGGTCTAAGGCGCTACTCACTTGCTAGAATGGACTGCAGATGACAAGGATAACGGGGTTTGAACACTCCTTGAATGTATTGAGAGTGGGTTTTCCTTAGGTATTACACTATAGCTCTACGCAAATGCGGGTACACTTCGTCCAAGTTCAACCTTCCTTATAATTAAACACAGCAGCGTAATTAGTAGGCCTACCCAAAAGGTAGTAAGACGAAGTGCTAAAATAAATGGATTCATATGAAATCTTAAAAAGCTCTTAAGTATATTTTTCATGTAAGCATACGACATGCGATTAGTTATTCAAGATTTACTCTTGACAAATAAAACAAATTTTAACAGTTGTAATATAAATCTAGTAGTCGTTTGTCAAGTCTGTCTACTTTCATTTATTTTGTAAACGCTCTAAGAGTTTATTCTTGTAGCAATCCGAGTTTAACAGTAAGCAAATATCAAGCCATTCGTTATTTTTGCTAGATGGTTCACACCAACGATCAATAAATATAATGTATTATCTAAAGAAGTGTTTACCAAATATTTGCCAGTCGCTTATTCTTTTTGGATCCTTAACAATATGCCATATATATTTTTATTACCGCGTCTTACTACCTATTCGTGTTATACGCTTTTGTACTTATAAAGATGATGGATTAAGGATTAAGAAAGATATAGTTAGTAATCCCATCAACATAATAATGTTCTAAATCAACCCTTAATCAATTTATTTGAAGTATTTAACGTGCACTTTCTGAGGCGACTGATTATATCAGCCCACGAGAATTTCTAAGAACGAAAAGGTCTACGATTCTGTCGAGATAGATATTTTAACAAACGCTCCGGGGTTCCTTTACATGCCACAATCAACTTAGGACCGACGGCTTTACTTACGGATGATATGCACTGGACCTAATTTCACAAGACCTAAAGTTTAGGAGCTATGCCTTTAGGTCTTATAAAATTAGGTCCAGTGAAGTTAGGTCTTGTAAAATTAGGTCTTGTGCCTTTAGGTCCACTGCCTGCTTGAACAGTTAAGTATTTTTAAAGTAATATATGAAAAATTAATTTTAGGTCCAGTGCCTTTAGGTCTAGTAAAGTTAGGAGCTATAAAATTAGTTGTTATAAAGTTAGGTCTTATAAAGTTAGGTGTTATGAAGTTAAGAAATTTAGTTTAGGAGTTGTGACTTTAGGTCTTATAATTTTAGGTCCACTGCCGCATGTCCTTTACTTACTTCTCCTCCGAAGGAAGTTGTGCTACGGTTTTTATCGCTTAAGGAAAACCCATTAACCCCGGCTGTGTTTGAACTAACGAACACCGGCTCCTGCAGCGAGCACTGTACCCTGATACCACAGAGGTCCCAAACTAATAAGCAATTACTTTCATTACTGATATACAAATTGTGTTTGTTGCTGGTAGGATGTTTTAAATTTTACCCCAAAAATGTATTATGAATTATGCACCCACACTTTCACAAAACTACTTAGCATTGCTTTTATACATATTTTTAGTAATAAAATAAATGCATAATTAGATGCAATCATGACCTTTGTAAATGTGTATTTTTATTTGAATTCTTTTTACATCTTGACAGAGGGTTCCCTTTAATTTTCTTCCAGGATACTCTAAGGGCCCCGTTTTCAGTGAGCGTGAGCCGCATTTGGCCCACGGGCCATCCAGATCATGTGGTCATCAAAGTGGGCTCTACAAATATACTCCTCCTAGCTCTTTACCAATATACTCCTCCTAGCTCTTTACCAATTCCTCCTAGCTGTTTACCAATATACTCCTCCTAGCTCTTTACCAATTACTCCTCCTAGGTCTTTACCAATATACTACTCCTAGATCTTTAGCAATATACTCCTCCTAGCTCTTTAGCAATTAATCCTCCTAGCTCTTTGCCAATATACTCCTCTTAGTTCTTTATCATTTACTCCTCCTAGCTCTTTACCAATATACTCCTCCTAGCTGTTTACTAATTACTCCTCCTAGCTCTTTACCAATTACTCCTCCTAGATCTTTACCAATATACTCCTCATAGTTCTTCATACGCAAAAAAAAAAAATTAAATACTTGCAATTAAAAAAAAATTAAATGGTTGATACACATTTAAACAAATGGTACCAATGATACCACGCACCACAGAGATTTCTCGTTCCTTTACAAATAATTGAAATAATAGCTTGTAATACTATGTGACACAAAACATATACATTTAGCTGTATTTGACTCAGCTCTCAGGCCTGATCGTGTGGATATCCATCACGTATCCGTTTGTGACACACATCGATTAATATTACAATACATTTCTCTCCGAGAGGTCACGAGGTGGTTAAAAACTGGGATAAAGACGATTGTCTTACTCTAAAATTTACTCTCTTTTTTTAATAATTAACGTGCACTTTCTGAACCGACTGATTATATCGGGATATGATAATTTCTATGAGCGAGAGTGAAAGGACTTATCAATTTTATCGGGAAAGGTATTTCCACAACCTTACAGGTTGTTGGGTTTTTTTGTATGCCAAAATCGACATAGGAATAAAGTATCTACTTCCTCTCTGAAGGAAGCTGGGATACCGATTTTTATCAACCAATAAAGAATTCATCAACCCCGGCTGGAATTTAACCCACAGACATCGGGTCTTAAGACGATCACTTCACCCCAAGACCATCGAGGTCAACTTGAATGTGTTATTCAAACATAATGTCCTGAACAAATATGCCATGATCAATAAAACTTAGGGGTAGGTCACGTACAGTACAGTTGGAGTAACGTTGCTTTAAATTAGCCAACACCTGGAATGGAACCAACACCTTTCACTTATCAACCATCTACCCTGTCAATTATGCCACAGTCAGAGGGGTCCTTCTCTCAACTTAACTTGTATATATTTTAGTCTTCTCTCATTTCATTCTATCCACTCTCTCTCTCTTCTCATTCTTTCTGGTTTTTGTGTCGTGTCCGATGTGATTAATTTGTTCCCAGTTCTGGACAAGAGAGAGAAAAGTGAAAAGCTGAAGCTGTCACAATGAATTAGAGAAACGTTTACATCCCCAAACTAAAAGACATTAATCAAAAAAAAGTTAGTCTTCATATGTCAGATTGATGTCCTGGGTCGAGTGCTGGTTATATTCGACTGTTAGTTTGTATTCATAGATTCGGTGTGTGTGGAATGTTTAGAGCACTCCTGAGAGGAGCGTGGAATGCTTGTNAGCACTCCTGAGAGGAGCGTGAATGGTTTGTTTACTTCATTTCCTAGCGTGTATTATTAAGGACAAGGTAGGATTTGCGGCCGCCAAAAATAACTTCAATACGGATTATGTTTTGGAACATTATTTTGATCTGGGACAAAAATTTGGATCATGGAAAATCACTAACATTCAAAATAATTCGTTAAGATACTTTCTTACCCCTTACCAAACCTAGCCTAACCCAACCTAACTTAAACTAGCCTAAGCAAACCTTAGCTAACCAACCCTAGAGTTTGACATAAGAGTTTATGGTGGAAAATCCAAAATATCTGCCTCACGCGAGAGAGCAATAAGGCCAAGGACATTCAACTAAAATGTAGAATATGAGGCTCCTTGACCCTGCTCCTCCCTCTAAGCAAGGAAGACAAGGACATTCAAACTAAAATGTAGAATATGAGGCTCCTTGTCACTTCTCCTCCCTCTGAGCAAGGAAGACAAGGCCATTCAACTAAAATGTAGAATATGAGGCTCCTTGTCCCTGCTCCTCCCTCCAAGCAAGGAAGACAAGGCCATTCAACTAAAATGTAGAATATGAGGCTCCTTGTCCCTGCTCCTCCCTCTAAGCATGTTGAAGAGGGGTGGATCATCATCACGGCCAATACTCCATCTCACTAAATACTTGCTGTGGTCGCAGATCCACTCGAGTATTACGTCGGGACGCCAATCCCACAGAAAAAGGCCTGACCACAAATCTCACGCTACCTAAACCACCCTCTCAAATAACCGTAGGGAAAT
Source organism: Timema poppense (assembly GCA_902141375.1). NCBI lineage: Eukaryota > Metazoa > Arthropoda > Insecta > Phasmatodea > Timematidae > Timema > Timema poppense. Next base: position 42,443 of record CABFOV010005270.1, read on the forward strand.
ATTCAATACCACTCTTGAACTACGTATCGTAATGTGGTATTTTACATTATTTACTTGACAACACTGGAACTTGAATAGTTAGGCCTAAGGGATATTAAAATGATTAGTTTTAAATCTGCTAGTATTTTTATTTCTACTTGACACCTTGGAGGGAAAGTTTTGTGATCGTCAAAATAAAAACGAATTCAAGACTTTGATAAATGTTGACGTTCAATGACCCCCTTGAACAAAAATGTTGTTTTCGTAACGCCGTCAGTCTGTCCGTAGGTCTTTACCTTGGGCTAGAGCCTAAACTATTTTACTAATATGCTCAAACTTGATATCTGCGGTTTTCATAAAGTCCCCCCGAGTGGTTTTTGGAATTCATTAATCCTAAAACTAAGGATAGTTTACTGAAGGTCAAAAAGAGAACAAATCAATTTTCTCAAAATTTGTTTTAAAGATTTTGATTAAATTTTATATCTAGACATTGTTTATCATTTTAAACAAGATTACAATTCCCATTTTCTTAATAAAATGACTTTGAGGGTACTTTACAAAATAAAATTTTTCCAATTTGGTTCATTTCTCCGCAACTTTTTGAGATACAAAATAATATCATTGTAAAATTTTAGTAATATTAAAGATAAAAATCTTTTATTATTTGAAATATATTTTTATAAAACCAACAGATTCTGAGCTATAATCAAATATATTTACGTTTTAATTTAGGTTTTTGAAAATGAATTTGATCCTTATGCTCTTTGGTGGACAAATATACTTCTCTTTTCTCAACTTTCTGTAACAGTCTTCCTAGTTTATAATGTCATAGAATAAGTAACAGTGTTTATTATTTCATTTATGATATTTGGTGTAGTGTTCCTGCAACAATGTATATACTTTCTATTTAATTTCACAAATCTTACGAGCTTTTAGTAAAATACGTCTATTTTAGATAAAATATAAAGAAAGCCTGTGCGGTGCACCGTGCTATTTATTTTAAATATAACACAACTGCTCCTCGTTCCACTGCTTTCTAATGACGAATATATAAAACTACACCACAATGTGAGGCCTGCATTATATACCTCAGCTGTCCATCAGGTCTGATTATTTTCCACTATGATCTGAATAATTATGGGCCTATATCTTTTGTAGACTAGACCCACATATTCCATCACTATAGGAAGAACCGAATTTAAAAGTTAAAATCGTTACTAGACCTAATTTGATGGGTTTATGTGTCAAATCTTGAGCCAAGCCATGTAATTCAGATGCTACCTAGAATATATTTTGCCAATTTTGAAATAAATATTGATATAATTTGCTAGTGTTATATAGCTGGAAGTCTTGTGACAAGAGTGATTGTTAGGGATCTCTAGTCTTGTGACAAGAGTGATTGCTAGGGCTCTCTAGTCTTGTAAAAAGAGTGATTGCTAGGTCTTTCTAGTCTTGTGACAAGAGTGATTGTTAGGTCTCTCTAGTCTTGTGACAAGAGTGATTGCTAGGTGTCTCTAGTCTTGTGACAAGAGTGATTGCTAGGTGTCTCTAGTCTTGTGACAAGAGTGATTGCTAGGTCTCCCTAGTCTTGTAACAAGAGTGATTGCTTGGTCTCTCTAGTCTTGTGACAAGAGTG
>CABFOV010005271.1:2637-13982 GCA_902141375.1 Timema poppense
TTTTTTTTTTTTTACTTAAAATACCTATCTAGATATTAATCTCAAATTTAGGTTTTGTCAAAAGCTTTCGCATGTGTCCGGTTGGACTGAAGGACCCGCCCCGTGGCTCAGGTTAGAAAGCTTGCAAAACAAGCTTTACGAGTCAAATTGAGCACGATTGCGCTTAACACACTTATTGTTATCCGTCATATACATCTACAGTCGCGCACACATATGGGGAAAGTTGTGTAGTTCCTCCCCTCTCCCTCGCCCCCCTAATCACTACAAAAATCTTCATTAAAAACTTAGATTATAAGATCTATAAATAGATTATAAATTATTATTATTATTATTAGCACAGCATCTTACTACCCGTTCGGGATATACGCACTTACGCTAATGTGTAATGGTAGGGTGATTGTGAGATGAAATGGAGGACCTACAGATGAAATGGAGGACCTACAGTTTAACGTGGAATCCGAACCACGGTGGAGGCCTGGCATTCCCCACATTCGCAAGATGTCTTGTAAGAGGTGAAAATAAATTATAAAGATAGGTCGAATATAAAGGATACGTTTTAAGACATTTCTTACGACTTGATACTAAATAAAAAGTTACAGATATCCAAAGTTTCTCAAGCCCACTTTGGTGGCCGCATTGTCTAAGATGCTACCTTCACAATAGACTAGACTGCCAAAGACTGGGAAATCAGGGTTCATTTCAGGTCGGGTGCACTGATGATGGTTTTCCTAAGAGGTTTTTCCCTCTCCCTCTACGTAAATGCGGGTACAATCCCCTTATTTCAACCTTCCAAATCCCAAACACATTTATGTAATTAGTACATAGGCGTATAACTCAAACTATTAGTCGGACGCAGTGCAAAAAAAGCTCCCCAAAAGTGTCCTATTATATTATTATCTTACTACCCGTTCGGGTTATACGCACTTACGCTAATGTGTAGTGGTAGGGTGATTGTGAGATGAAATGGAGGAACCTAAAGTTTAACGTGGGATCCGAACCACGGTGGAGGTCTGGCATTCCCCACATCCACAAGTTGTGATTAATACAAGTCTTGTCAGAGGTGAAGGAAGGGTTTGGCGATCAGATAAATCTGTGCCGGGACCGAGGATTGAACACCGGACCCCCAGCACAGAAGTCTGACAGCTTACCCCTAGAACACCAGGTCGCCTTCTATTATATAATAGGACAGAAAAAATACCCTCGATACATTTTAATAAGGTAAATTACATTATTATTAATATTCTAGCCTGTTGTTTTTTTAGCACCATGTCTTATACTCGTTCGAGTTATACGTTTACGTACTAATTACGCTAATGGTTTTAGGGATAGGCCGGTTTCATGGTCAACCCCTATTATATTTAAAGTAAATGTACCCGCATTTGCGGGGAGGGAGGCAACCATTTTGGGAGAAAAAAACCCACCCTCATTGCACCCGACCGAGATTCAAACCTTGATCTCCACGTCATCATCAGTCTAGTTTACAGCTAGAATAGCACGTTAGACCTTGAGACCAACGAAGTGGGTCCTGGCCTTAGTTATCATTAAAAACACCTCCAAATAACTTATAGAAATAGGCCTATTTAATATGTATACACTTTCCTGACTTTCGTCAATTTAGTTGGACTCACACATGAAGCTATAGGCTACACTGTGTTTTAAAATCGCTGGCCAAGTATTTAAATGAACCAGTTCACACATCAAGCTATGCTATGCTATGCCACGCTAAGCTACGCTATGCTAGCGAAATCGCGAACCGGGCGATTTTTACATCTCACTCGAGCTACGTTGCGCATGCGTACAAGCACCACCCACTAACCAGTGTCCTGTATTTTGGCTTCAATGAGGGCGAGAATTTCATACAATTCTGTTTTAGTTAGCTAAAAATAATTTCTAAATTTTTCGTCACCACATTCTATGCACAACAATCGATGGTATAATTCACCTCATGTTAAGCTCCTACGGACCCACGGCATATATTGTGTACCCACAGCAGTTTATTTTCTTTGTCGTACATCATTGTCTAATGTCATGAGTTGGGGTCATTCCCCCCCCCTGATTTTAGTCATATTATGCCTCTTTGACGCTTGATTTAAATTCCGAATGTTGTAAAAGCAAACGAGCAATGCCATCAATATGCTGTATTTGGTTTTACATAGGTAAACTACAAAACATATCCCAAAGATAATTTTTTTTCATCCCTAAAATTGAAAAAATCAAAAAAATCAAGAATTTAGAGAAAATATGTCCCAACTAAGAGCTTCGAAAGTAAGTATTTATTTATTTTATAGACAATAGTAAGTTATTACAGTTGAAAATTAACATTTTATATCTATACATATTTAAAATAACCTTTTTTGTTAGGTTGTTTAAACATAGAAGTACTTACTCTAAATAGTATTTTTATAGTAAAAATACCGTGGTTCGGATTCCACGTTAAACTGTAGGTCCTTCATTTCATCTCCTAATCACCCTACCATTGCACATTAGCGTAAGTGCGTATAACCCGAACGGGTAGTAAGACGCGGTGCTAATAATAATAATATTAATAATATAATAAAAATAATAAAATACATTTTTTAATCATTATCTCGATCTATTTTTAGGAAGGCCTAATACAAAATGTACTGCATCTTTTTTGTATTTTAAGCTTCTCGTTTGTGTGTGTTAGAACCTACTCGGTCACAATTTGTCCAATCCGTTTTGAAACAGTTCTTCTACCACGGATAAAAAGATCTAATACTCTTAATGAAAACAAGCGGATGAAGGATTTTATACAAGAAAGCAAATAGATAAAATTTTCTCTAAAATAACAAGTTTTAATTAAATTAATGGCGTGCTGGATAAGATGACAAAACATCAAAAAGTCAAAGATAGTCAACAGGTTAATAATAATGTATGATCCTTTCTTGAAATTGTGATTGATATGCTTCCGACAATCTGTAGAGATGAAAACGATATGGTATCAAATTTATAAAATAAAAGTTGAAATTTTGATATCATTTAAATAATTGTTTTTTGCTACCTTAATGAATAAGACATCATCACACGATTATATGTTTTTAAAAAGTTGACATAATTATTTAATCATACCTAATACAGCAAAATTGCACCAAGTTTGAAGCAATTTGCAAATTTTACCCAAGTTGGATGTACTTAGGGGGATTTTCCCACTCTTTTCCCTAATTCAATCGTCCTCATCCCTAGAACATTAGCGTAATGAATGGGTTGTAGGACGTGGGGCTAAAAGAAAATAATTTAAGACTACAAGCCAGTTTTTTAGAGAAAGAACTCCATCTGAAAACTAGAGAATCTGTTGGATCTAAGTTCACATATTCATAGATCAAGTCATGTGATATGCATCTTATGAATTGTGATTGATAATATAGATACCTAGAAATTAACGCCAGCAAGTAGCTTCCAACCCGAACGGGTAGTAAGACGTGGTACTAAAAAAAATTAATAATATGTTAACATCATTAGTTTCAGCCGCAAACAAAAAATATGTTTGTAATTTCTAAAAGATCTTTCTTATAGAAATTCGACTTTTCCTTTACGGAATCATTGTTACTGCAGATTTTTCTTTTTAATCGCCGCTTCTTACGACCTGTTCAGGATATGCGTGCACCGCAGCGGTTAGTCCAGTCTTTATTAGAGAGATAGCAGCACTAGTTATATTATGTGTTTTGGTTTATGTCACCGCATTTTACCGCCCGTCCGGGATGTAAGTATATAAACCAACTACACTAATGTGTTTGGAAAGATAAAAAGGTAGAATTTAGAGGAAGTATACTCACATTTGTGTGACGGGAGAGTAGAAAACATATAGGGAAAAAACTCACCCTAAGTACACCATGCCAATATTCAAACCCTGATCTCCTTGTGATCAGTAGTCCAATATATTGCGAGAGTGAGGCCTCACAACATCCAATCCTCGAAGCGGGTCAATAACACTATGTATATATATAATAGATGAACAAGCTACACTTCAGATCACTTTGTCCATCTCCTGAACTGAGTGTTAAGGGTTTGATTTTAGACACGGCCTAAAAATTTGTCAACTATGCATTCTTTATTTACCCTTTAAAGTTATGACATTATGGCCAGGTAACTGGGCTTAGTTTATTTATGAATAGCGTGATAGGTGTGTGTGTGTGTGTGTGTGTGTGTGTGTGGGCTTACTGATATCAGAATATTCAGAAATTAAGGTTGGAGGGAGTGTAAGGAACATGAGAAAATATAAGCGTTTTTACCGTTTTTACATCAGAACTTTTTTTTTTACCGAAAGAAATCCAATTTTTCTACAGTATAACCCACCTCGGTTGTGTAGTTGGCTAATGTGCTAGTTTCGTGTTGAGCTAGACCGCTGAGGACGGTGAGATTGAGGGTCGAATCTCGGTCGGGTGAACTGGGGGTGGTTTTTCCTAAAAGGTTTTCAACTCTCCCTCTAAATTCAACCTTCCTAATTCCTAGCCGATTAGCATAATGAGTACTTAAGCGTGTAACCCGAACGGTTAATAAGACGTGGTGCTAAATAAATAATAAATTATACAGTATAAACATAGAGTTTAGTTTTCTTCACATGTTGACCTCAACAATTATTATTGAATAGTATCTGCCAACAATGTCCTGGGATTTAATGTCAATCTTTTCTCTCCATTTAAAAAGTTTCTCATCTAATGACGCTATGCTCATGAGTCCTGACAGATATTCAACAACTGTTGATATTACCATGTGAAGGTAAAATCAATTTTATGTTTTTACTGGAGTAATATTTTATATAATTTAGCCCAAAAAAAGTTTTGATATAAAAAAACTGCAAATACACTGACTTTTTCTCGCGTTCTCTACACTTCCACCTTAGCCAACCTTGATAAAATATTACTCAGCACATGATGTAGCTTTATATGTGCACCACGTCTTACTACCCATCCGTTATACCCGCAGATATACATTATTAGACTAGGAATGTTAAAGGTTTAATTGAGAGGAAATTATTAATAATTTAGAAAAAATACCCGCAGTACAGCCGGACGGGATTTGAACCTATATGATTATTATTGGCATTAGCAATCTATATATTTATCTATTTGTCAAGAGTGAAGCTTTATACCACGTGATCACCGGAGCAGTTAAGTTCGCGCTCAAATTCTTTCAATTAGTAAACTCATTACTAGCACCAGTGGCCACGTGGTGCTAGTTTATTTTCTATAACTTAGTTATTATTATTATTAGGTGCTACTACCAGTCTTACTACCCGTTCGGGTTATACGCACTTACGCTAATGTGTAATGGTAGGGTGATTGTGAGAAGAAATGGAGGACCTACAAGTTTAAGGTGGAATTCGAACCACGGTGGAGGCCTGGCATTCCACACATTCACGAGGTGTGATTAATACACGTCTTGTCAGAGGCGGAGGAAGGGTTTGGTAATCAGATAAATATGTGCCAGGACCGAGGATTGGACCCCGGACCCCAGCACAGAAAACCGATACCTTACCCCTAGACAACCAGGTCACCCATATAACTTAACTATTCGAGGACGTTGAGGTTAAGGTTTGAATTATATCCAGGTGTATTGAGGCTAATTTACTTAAATGTTTTGTCCTCTTTATCCATATAAATGCTAGTACATTTCCTATAAATTCTACCTACTTCATACCCGCTCCATTAATGTAATTATGTAGATAGGCTGGGTAGATATAAGATTTAATGGATGGCTTAATGACTAGGAATCATTAATAGTTTAGAAACAGCTCAATCATCAAAGATGGAATTTAATGGGTGTCTAGCACCTTAAACCACTCAGTAATTGAATTAAATATAGAAAATTAAGTTGTTCTTTCATAAATCAATACTTTTATTTTGGTACATTCCTGATCTAAGGTGAAGCCCAGAGGTTTTCAAAAACACAGCACACATGGTGGGGGCAAGGTCCCAGTTAACATGCATCACCATTACCTTTTTTTCACTTTGGATATGTCCTGTTCTCTATCCCAAAACAAGTTTAAGAATCTAACCGGTCCTTCATAGAATAGTAACTGGACAACATGCGTTCTCAAGCCATTAAAAAGATTGGGCTCTGATATGTATCGTCTAATTAGTACATACACTCAATTAGAAAATGTTAAATAGCTCTTTTTACCTGGCGAACCACTTTCCTTTGCATGTTCTTTATTGTATTTTCTACCAAACTGAATGGATGGAAAGAGTTGTAGCGGTAAATGGTGTGTCATAAAAATTAAATAACTTTGTTTTTTAAGTAGTTGGGATACTATTCCACCCGTAGTTAATATGTACGTCACAAAATAAATACGAAATTTACCCTTGCTTCTACAACATATTTTAAAAATACATTTGCAAAAGTACTGCAGAATGGTTTTAAACATTTTATAAATCTAATAAAATATTAAATAGCGAAAACCCGAAATAAAATATAAAAAATGAACCAGTAGTTTTTTGTACCTTTCCATACCACACGTATTGACACTCTTAGCTTATTTAAATTTCTTTTAGCACCGCGTCTTACTACCAGTTCGGGTTACACGCTTATGTACTAATTACGCTAAAGATTTTAGAGTTTATAAAGGCTATATTTAAAATAAGTGTACCTATATTTGTGTGTAGGGAGAGTGGAAAACCATTTTGGAAAAACCTCCCGCAGTATAGGCTACCCGACTGAGATTCGAACCTTGATCTCCCCGCCATCGTCAATCTAGTCTACTGCGAGAATGATGCCTTAGATCTGCCACCGAAGCGGGTTTATTACACTTACAAGGATGAGCTAAAGGATATAGAAGTGCATCAGCATTTACGGGGATGAAAGGTGGGAAACTGTTTAGGAAAAATACACCTTGGTAGACCAGACCGGGACTCAAACTTTGACCTCCTCGTTGTCGTAAAGCCGTACAAGACTAAAACGACGCCTTTGTCCATGTGCCCATTGGTACGGGTGATGGAATATAACCATTTAGGAAAAAAATCACCCAAAATACATCCGACCGGGATTATAATTCTGATCTCTCCGCCTTCAGCAATTCAGCTTATTGCGAGGGAGATGCGTTGGACTATGCAACCACCGAAGTGTATAAATATAATATATTAAAATGTGACATGAAAAGAGGACTTAGACACATTAAAAAAAAATTATATAATTAATTTAATCTATAATCAATCAAAACCAAAAATAATGTGACTGTCCTCATAGATTATTGGTTTGAGTGATTGACCACAAGTGTGGTGGAGCATGGTTTGATTCCAAGTGGTTCTAACAGATATATAGTTATTATTGTAATACATAGTCGAATCCTTTTAGAAGACACAGTTCAGAGTTTAAAACAATAAATCTACATTTAAATCTACTTTAATTTAATCTCAAGTCAAGCCATATGTTATATTATTATTATTAGCACCGCGTCTTACTACCCGTTCGGGTTATACGCACTTACGCTAATGTGTAATGGTAGGGTAGATTGTGAGATGAAATGGAGGACCTACAGTTTAACGTTGAATCCGAACCACGGTGGAGGCCGGGCATTCCCCACATTCACAAGGCTATTTAATTGTTTCCATTCTTAAATTTATCGCGAGTAGTTAACGAAGGGTTTAAAGAGAGGGGCGGAGGGGGAGGTAGAAAGAAGGGGGCTGAGAACGGCCTTTAACACCTGGCGTCCGTGGCCGGCAGTCTATGACGCTCCAGGGTCAAGTGTTCGACACCAGTCTGCTGTGCACAGATCTGTTTCGATGATAAGACATCGCATGTTTGCAGGTTTGACGTAACCGGCTATTTTCATTATTATTTTCTGCTCGGCTGAACTCTAAGCTCATGCTAATTATTAATCATTATACCACCAATTTTTTAATACTTTCCATTGTCTCTATAAGGAAGTGGGATGGTGAGTGGTTAACTGCTCTCTCTGGCTCTAACCTGGGGGCTCATATTTCTATCCCAGGCGATTACGATATTTTCTGTAGTCTCAGGGTTTTTTGGTGAAGTCTCTTAAATAACCCCTGATTTTAAGGTTTTTGAGTTTATACAGCAGCCCTGCTGTGTCATTGTCAGCTATGGAGCGTTTTAATATTAAATTTAATATAAAATCGTTATATTTAATACAGTTTCCACGTGGATTATCCACATCTAGGAGCGTGTGGTACTTTACAGCCGTGACCTCTAAATGCGATGTGTTCAGGTATCGAACCCCTACCTGCACAATCAGAGTAAATAAAGCACACATAGGTGATTGAGTTGCATCAAGGACAAGGTCAGAATTTACGTCTGTGTAACGGGTCGCCGGAATATCGACGGAGTTTGGCAGCTGGTGAGAGGATCTGTGAAGGCATCTACAGCAGCCCCATGGCTTCTTTGGTGCTGATTGACAGCTTTGAAAAGTTACCAGACCAAATCATGTATCCCTACACCGAACCATATGATCTTCAAAAACATGTGCTTAGCAGCTGTCACATCTGACAGTCAAAATTTAGGTATATACCTAAATGTTGACTGTCAGAAGTCAGCTGATGAGCTGTCAGTCAGCACCAAAGAAGCCATGGGGCTACTGTAGGTGGAATGTGACCAGGTATTGAACTCCTACCTGGACAGTCAAGAGTAAAGCACACACAGGTATGTGTGGTAGGTACGCTACTGCCGCGGTAGCTAAGTGCGATGTTAACCTGCGTGAGATCCAGGTAATAGGTCGGATATTCTTCGTCGTGGCACGTCTGCTCGGGTAAGGTTTGTGCCGAGTCACGGCCGGTAACAACGGCGCTTTCTTCCAATTAAAGGCTTCTTTACTCTTCTTACAAGAGGGTATAGGTGTGAAAGATGGTCATGGAGTCAGGTAGGAGGGGGGTTAGTCTCAATGGAATAACCGGACATGCTACACGAGCCCTGTGGGAATGCGGATTCAGCTTGTTATATCCCGCATCGGTGGTCGCATGGTATAACACGTCACTCGCGTGTTAGACTGGATTTCTGGTGACGGGGAGATCGGGGATCGAATACCAATTGGGTGTGCTAAGGGTGTTTTTTTTACTAAGCTGTTCCCCAACCCCTTGTCTAAAAAATGTGGATACATTTTCTATAAATGCCTACTTTCCTCAAATATTTACTATCGTAATTGATGTATGCGTACAAACTGAACGTATATTAAGATGTGGTAGGAAAAAACCTGTAGGATGTACTGTATCAAACAACTACAAATCTACCATAACTAATTTAATACATTCATACGCCTCGTCATATAATATTTAGGTGTCACTTTTGGTATATAATATAAGTACCTATAAAATAGCATCAAACTTATATCAATACATCATCAATGTTGACCACGAAAATGTGTGTTTTTATTTTATTGGTGACCTGGTGGTCTAGGGGTAAGGTGTCAGACTTCTGTGCTGGTGGCCGGGGTTCAATCCTAGGTCCCGTCACAGATTTATCTGATTTCCAAACTCTTCCTTCACCTCTGACAAGACGTGTATTAATCACAACTTGTGAATGTGTGGAATGCCCAGCCTCCACCGTGGTTCGGATTCCACGTTAAACTGTAGGTCCTCCATTTCATCTCACAATCACCCTACCATTGCACATTAGAGTAGGTGCGTATAACCCGAACGGGTAGTAAGACGCGGTGCTAGTAATAAATAATAATAATAACAGGCCGAGAGATATCGAGTATGATAAACAAACAGTTTAGTAGGAATCCCTTGGCTGCTAACATTATTACTGTACCTTAAAGAATGTACTAACATAAAGCTTATAGTTCAGTTATGACCAGTTAAGTTTCTATCTACGTATATTTCTTAGCACCACGTCTTACTACCCATTCAGGATTACACTTATGTACTAATAACGCAAATTATTTCAGGGATGAGAAAGATACGATCTAAAGAAAATTTACCCACATTTGCGTGGAGGAAGAGTGGCAAAAATAATTTTGGTAAAACCACCCTCAGTACACCTGACCGAGATTTGAACCTAGATCTTCCCGTCATAGGCAGTCTAATAGTCTACTGCGAGAGCAGCGCACTAGACCACGTAGCTACCGAAGCGGGGGTTTCTCTATTGGTAGTCCAAATGTGATAAAACTGATAATCATATCTGACTTAGTAGGTCGAGGTTAAGCTTGAATCCCATTGAGGTGTCTTGGGGTTGGTTCAATAAATTCTCATATCTAATAAGCTTTTCCGATATCTTCTTCAGGATAATTTGCTGAACTTTCTTAAAATCCTCATTCATAATTTATATTATATTAAACTACTATGGGAGGGAGAAATAGGTGTTCTATATATTATTTGATTAGTTCAGACTGTACATAAATTAATTAAAAGACCTATGACTATAACATTGATGCTCATGGCAATAAATAACTTAGAGAACAACACCACAATAAAAATGATTTACATTAATGTATTCGAAAAACCTTATAACGATCCATGAGTAAAATTTTTAATATATATATTACCCGCCTCGGTGACGTAGTTGGCTAACGCGCTAGTCGTGTTGAGCTTGACTGCTGAGGACGGGGAGATCGAGGTTCGAATCTCGGTCGGGTGAACTGGGGGTGGTTTTTCCTAAATGGTTTTCCACTCTCCCTCCACGCAAATGCGGGTTCACTTCCTCTAATTCATCCTTCCCAATTCCTAATCCATTAGCGTAATTAGTATATAAGCGTATAACCCGAACGGTTAGTAAGACGCGGTGCTAAATATTATTATTATTATTATTTTAATATATTATTTTTACACACAACCACACACATAATCATTTTACCACTCCTAATTTGGGATTTATCAACTTTATAAACTTATTTTTGGCACAAAGACGTTATATTTAAAATTGTGAGCGACCTTCGAATGAAAACATTCGTTTACTCCCTTGTTGCTCTAAGAACCTTCATGATTTTTGCCTCAAGCATGACCAACTATTAAATACACTTTTCGGATACGGTCTTTTGAGCATTACTTCATGAATTATGGCTTAAGTGCGCTCACTTAATATATCCACATGACTTTTCTGTTTTATTTCAGTCTCTTTACCACCCTTCCGAAAAAAGGTTTATGGTTATCGTTGATCTGTAATTTAAAGTGTATATAAGAGCATCCACATTTTGTCTCAAAGAACAATAATTAGTAGATTCATCATTATTAGTGACACACACCAAATATATAATGAAAATATAATCTCTTTAGAATATTTAAATAAGTAATTTAATAAAGATTACTGCTGAAAAAATAGTCACCCCAATAAGAGATTGAAAGCATAAAACACGTTTGATTTTTACATAAGGTGTTCATTAGCGATATATTTGAATACTCGAATAGGTGTTTTTTTTTTAACTCAGCTTTTTTTTT
>CABFOV010005271.1:16887-30918 GCA_902141375.1 Timema poppense
GGGGGGGGGCTAATGTTATTGCGTCGTCTTTGGAAGATTCATCAAAGGTTTTCGACGTTTGTGATGTTTTATAAGTAAGATACCTGTTCAGGCTTATATTATATTGAGGTGTGACGGAAAGGGATAGCGAAGTTTTAGAGTCTGTAATTTTTACGGGTTTTATTGAGAAAAATAAATGAAATTTCACTTTAGTAGCTAAGTTTAATTTAATTTGATACTCATAATAATATCAACATTTCTATAATATCTGTCATGAGCGTAGTGGCGTCTGAATACAATTTTTTTTTAGCACTATCTTACTATACCTTTGCGCTATACGCATATGTGTTGGGTACGGGGAAGATAGAATTATGAGGAATTGTACTTGAATTTGCGTGGAGAGAAAGTAGAAAACCATATAGGAAAAAAATAACCACAGTACATCCGACCGAGATTCAAACCCTTATCTCCCCGTCATTGATAGTCCTCTATATTGAGAGTGACGCCTTAAATTATGTAGCCACCGAAACGTACTATAAACATTTTAAATGAAGGGGAAAAAGTCCTGGTTAAATTCTATGATGACCTTGACAAATATCCAAGAAATGTAAATAGTTGAATTAAACGTATCTGCTGGAGCAATAATTTGATTATTTGTGCCAAAAGGGTTTTTTGTTTAAAAAAGTTTTAAAAAATAGACTTTATTTGTTACGTCCTTTTACTCCACCTTAAAAAAAGTCACTCATAATCATCGTTTTAAATTTAAACCAAAGTTCTTACATCTCTAACAAGAACACATATCCTCAGTGGTCTTGGGCTAAGGTGCTTGCCCTTAGCCCCGATGTTCATGGGTTCAAACCCAGCCGGAGTCAACGGATTTTAATTCAGCGATAAAAATCCGTAGCACGACCTCCTTCGGAGGATAAGTAAAGTAGTCGGTCCCATGTCATTGTGGTATTTAAAATAACTCTGGAAGGTATGTGAATGTACATTTATCGGCAAAATTGGTAGATCCTTTCACTCTCGCTCATAGAAATGATCGTGTGCTGATATAATAAGTTAGTTCAGAAAGTGCACGTTAAATACCTCAAATAAATGAATAAATGTTATAAGTAGAAGTAAATACCCGCACCAGTTGGTACTGTAAGTGGACTTAATGTGAAGCTTGTCTAATGTGGTTTGCTTTGGTCAGGGAGCTCAGGGCTCAAATCCCAGCTGGTTTAGTGAGGGTGGTATTTAATATCCTAAATATTGTCTCGTTCTATCATCACACAAATGCGGGTACATTTTAATCTGAACTATGCTTTCCTTATCTACACCCCGTTAATATAGTTCAATGCTTATAACATGTACAGTTAGTAAAACGTGAAGATTTACATAACCATTATTGTTAACATAATAGTAATTTTAAATAACTTTTTCTTACCGTTTCTTAACTTCCATTTTAAAAATGAACCAAGGAGAAATATTTCTAAGATTAATCAGCAAGATATGTTAGGAGTACACTGACGTTTACCCTGACGTTTACCTTGACGTTTACCTTGACGTTTACCCTGACTTTTAACCTGAAGTTTACCTTGAATTTTACCTTGACGTTTACCCGGACTTTTAACCTGAAGCTTACCTTGACTTTTACCTTGTCGTTTACCTCGACGTTTACCTAGATGTTTTATTTGACGTTTACCTTTACGTTTACCCTGACGTTTAACCTGAAGCTTACCTTGACTTTTACCTTGACGTTTACCTCGACGTTTACCTTAATGTTTTATTTGACGTTTACCTTTACGTTTACCCTGACGTTTAACCTGAAGCTTACCTTGACGTTTACCTTGACGTTTACCTTGACGTTTACCCGGACTTTTAACCTGAAGTTTACCTTGATGTTTTATTTGACGTTTACCTTGAAGTTTACCCTGACTTTTACTTTGACGTTTTCTTTAGTGTTTATCCTGACGTTTACCCTGACGTTCATCTTGACGATTTTCATTAGAACCCTACTTTATAAGCTACCAATAGTGGAATATTGCAAGGTAAGCCTACTACACCACAGAGTAGATGAAGGGGTAGACTACAAGTGGCCAAGTGATCGCTTAGTGAAACTTAAACAGCCTCACTTTTATTGGTAAGTCCACGGTTCCTACATTGTAAAATTTAACTTATTGTGTTGTATTAAATTTGTATACAACATTATCTGTTTTATAATTTGGTTGGGCTTGCTAAACATGTTTATATAGTAAAATTTGAGTTGCATAGATATACGTAAAATGAAAAAGTTAAGATGTTGAGATTTTCTTCGTTAGTGTTGATCTAATCTTAATGACTGACTACTAGCTATAATTTTGATAGATGTGTGAATGATCATTGATTCTATTCAGCCAGGGATTCAGCAAAGGAGTCAGCAAATCGGTGAATTGCTGAACTAGTTACCAATGAGAATGTTATCAAGTCAACGAGACAGTCAAACAGTGAGTTAGTCAATAATTCAGGTTACAAGCGAGTAAGACTGATAAAAGTATTAGATATATAATTTATTTCTTGATTAACAGTCAGTGACTTACAACAATTTGAGTGTAGTATTTTTTTTTTTTTTCAAAAAGGAATTATATTGCTTTTTTTCATAAGCTCAAGCCTATCAGCAACTTAAACCACTCTCCTGCCAATTTTTAAGGTGAGATGGAAGGCGACTAGAGAAAAGACCAGTATTTTTGTGGTTTTTATGGTAAAACATTGTTTTGACCAAAGACATATAATTTAATTCTCTTCACATGGTGACCTTAACATTTCTTAAATATTTTCCAAGGGTGTTTTGGAATTTAACGACAACTTTTTCTCTCCATTTAAAAAGTTTGTTAGATAATACCACCATAATCATGACAATTATTCAACAACTGTTGATATAAAAATGTGAAGAAATTTAAACTCTATGTTTGTACTGAAGCAATATTTTACTTATTTTGGCCAAAAAATAAAGTTTTGCCATAAGAACTGCAAAAAACTCTTGTCTTTTATCGCATTCCCTGCCATCGCACCTTAAGGTGGAAGGGAAGAGGACATGAGTTGAAGTAAAAAAAAAGTATTGATAGCAAAAAACAACAACCTTAAACCAAAAAAATACACATAATGTATTGTGCGAGTATATACGTTCATGTTTTCTGCACGTAGTAAATCTGAACAGTACTTTTATATGTGCCATAGGCATGATAGAATTTGAACATAACTTTTTACCTTTATTTACAAATATTTTGTTTAAGTATTATTATGCCTATAAAAACATTTTGAAAAACCCATGGCATCGGCACGCAATTGAGCCATACCAACTGAGAGGCCATCATCTGTTGGTGAAGATAGTGTGAATATTTGCAGATAAGGGATGTCATATGGTCAACAAAATGAACCACCCGGTCATTAATATCAGTTTTCTAGACCGGAATCTCTAATTTTTCATTTGAATAACTTATCATTTGTCCTCACGAGATTGAGTTGATCCGGTTTACATAAAAATCTGGAAGCGCTAGGGATCGACCTTGGGCCCTCTGGATCCAACCACTAGAGCAAAAACTATTTTCTGTCAATAAAAAATATAACATAACTATTCATATATGTAGAAAATTAAACTAAATGTATTTACTGATACAATACTTTATTTAATTTGTCCAAAAATCTTTTTTTGCTATAAAAGCTATAAATATAGGTATATTAGTTCGTGTTCTGTTCATTCACACCTTAAACTGAAAATACGCCAGTCCATAGCTTCTCGTCACACAAAACAGGTTTGTGTTTGAATCCCGGTTGGAAACTTAAAGGAGGAATTCATCAATCAGAATGCAAGTGCTTTGAAAAGCTTTATAAACTGTCCGTTCAGGCATTATCTAGGCAAAACGCAGATTCACATGCATCACGGTGTCATACTTTCTAGACTGAGGATGAGGAAACTGTGGCTCACGGGACATCCACAACGATGTGGCCCATCCTCACTTTACATAGTAATATTATTGACCCAGCATAGATAAGTTTTTTTAATTTGATAATATTGCATTTAGTTTGTCCACCCCTATTTGTTAGGATATTTGTTCTAAGATAAATTTCTAAACCGGGAGCCAATTTTAACGAAATTCGGCAGAGATATTCTTTGAACCTAGGCCAAACAATGTTTTTACAATACATAGTTTTTCAGCCTAATTATTAATTTAAATATGGCCACCGTTCTAATGGTTTTTAGTTTATCAACTCACCTCAAGTGATTTTAATTTATAATTTTAAGCAATCGATCGAATACCTGGATAGTAATTTTTAGAGTTTTGACATATTTCGCGAGACTGACAGCTTAAACCACATTATCAACCGTTATTTTCTATGAATATAATGTAATACTAAATATAGAATACATTTTTTATCTATTTAACTTGAGCAGCAAAGAAAAATATCAACTCTAAATTTAAGGATAAATAGGAAATAATTCAACTTGACATCCAAAGAGACATCTACAACGAAATTAAGCTAAATATAATAGTTTGCTTTATTTTTAAATAATTATTTTTCAATCTTGTAATATTCACAAAAATAAATATAGCGAAGCTGTTTCACTGGTCAACCTTCGATTATTTTTAAAATTAACATACAAAACTCAACACCACAACACGACGTCTTGTTCTAACAGTATTATCTACCTAATCTAGGTGTGATACTAGCTTGGGGGGATACTAGTTACTAAGACACAAAACTAAAAGATAAATTAAACCTTTTTTTTCCAGAAATTTTACCTATTTACTTCATAAAGATAATTTACTATCATATTATGAAGTAATCACACTGTTATTGTGCCTTATGCTAAGAAACTACTTTACCCTTTCACTCAAAAACTATTGCACTGACTGAGATGAAATTTCGAATGATCTCAGCTCAGAAGTTCGGTTAACATATAACATAATTAAAAATTACTTATACCAATTAACCTAAAACACCAACTTTAATCTTACCCCCATCCCCCCAAACGTATCTCCTGAACTGCTGGGGTTAGGGAGTTGCCCTTTTGGTGGGGGGTTACCCACAGGTGCTAGACTTCAAAAACTATCCCCATGTTCGACATCACCCCTTCCCCTAGAGGTATCTCTGGAATCACTGGGGAGAGAGGGTCACCTAAATTTAACAATATACTTTTAATAATTTAACTACCCATTTACAATTTATATCCATTTGTAAATCAAGAAACCGATACATACTAGTTACTGACACACAACACAGATAAACTGAATTTTTGGGTCACTATCTTTTTGTGATAATGGTTTTAGGAACCTGCTAAAGATCCTTAAATACCCCGTGGCCAAAATTTGCTGTTCGAGTTCCATTCTGCCCCAAGACTTGGTGGTTGTAAATACCTTCAGACAAGGTGGACGCCTACATTTAAAGCTTATAGCTTCCAAACTGCTTCTGTCTTGTAAGGCGGGAAAGGGGGGGGGGGAGTGAAGTATGTTTATGCCCATAACACTACCTTAAATGCCTTAACAAGTAACATGACGCCGACATGTTTATAGAAGTTCATAAAAATAAAAAAAACGTTCTTGCTTATTTTGCGAATACCTTCAGGCATAACTCAAACATGGACTTGTAGACTCGGGATTATGTTTCTCAATGCTCTCAACCAAGATATACTGTATGGTCCAATTTGCATAGGAAGAACCTTATTTGACAGCTAAATCTGCATTCACCTATGCATACGTTAAGTAATATTATCTGCAGCTATCCCTTTTGGTCGATATTATCAATACCTACAAAATAAAATTAATACAATAGTAACATTTAAAAAATGTTGATATAAATAATTATGTATTAAAAAAAAAGCATTCTTATGAAAACTGAACTGTAGCTTTAGGTAAAAAAATAAGTTACCTAATACAGTAGCTGTAATAAACACCTCGGCGATTAATCTTACTATATAGTGAAGGGTTGTTCAAGTATTATGTAAGCACCTTGGGGGTTAAAGGGGGGTTATATCTGTACTTATATTTGCTAACAAGGGGAGAGACGGGAAAGAATGACAGAGTGACTCAGCTACTCCAAATGGACACATAATAATTAAAACTGTCAATACGTGGATTCAAGGACCTTGCTCATAATATTAAAATAAGTTTAGACTATTTTTATAGCTATAATAATTCATATATTCACTAATGAACCTTTTTTTAAATATAATTTCAATTAGGTTTAAATTAAAATTTAAGATTTTTAATAATTTTATAACTTTTTACAATAAATTAAATCCATGTTACCACAGTGATTATTGTGAATTATTTATCACTATTAATTTAAAATTGCATAAAATAATAATGTGTATTACTGTGAACGAATTACAAAAAAAAAACACCCAGCAACTATAAAGTAAGCAAGACAGGGGAAGGGGTTGGGTTGAGCACTTGCTTATTTTTGCTTACAAAGGGGTGAGGAGGAAATACAAAATGGTCAAAAATGTGCTTACGTAATACTTGAACGCCCCCATATGGTTAATGTCTGGAGAATTAATTTCAAACATAATAATTTAGTATTATCTTTCACCGTTTGTTATATCCCTTTTCCAAAAATTTTTTTTTTGGGTTAATATTCCCTGTTGATGTAAAAGATTCGTTTACGTCGTCGGTGTCCTACAAAAGAATCTCACACTGAAATGAGAGTTTCTAATGAAAAATGATCAAAACCCTTCTTCTACCTCGTTCCCACCCTATAAAGCACTTGGCAGTTCTTCGCAAGGTTGAGATAGATAAAGGGAATAACATCCCCGGTGGACGGGAACAAAAGAGAGGATTATGACCTCCATTCATCAAGAAGAAAAAAAAATTGTGTGAAGGGGGATGGAGGGGTGGCCATCCTTAACACCACATCCTTACATAGTGTAGCCCTCTTATTTTAATTAGTTTGTAGCAGATATAAAACTCCCGCAAGTTGGGGAAAGAGAGGGAGGGCGGCTTCCGGCGCGTTGGGGTGTGAAATCGAACACAATATCGTGCTCATTAAGATCATACGGCTACTGCCTGCATGACACCTTCAGACTAATGATGTTACCTTCCATCAAGCTTCGCCGTCCAGGCTTCTTGTAATTATCATTCTTATATGTGCAGCCTACAGGGTGTTTCAATAAAACCACACATGATCTTGGATTAGGGGTTGCTACTTGTATCCAGGCTTCTTGTAATTAACACGCTTATATGTGCAGCCTACAGGGTGTTTCAATAAAACCACACATGATCTTGGATTAGGGGTTGCTACTTGTATCAAGACTTCTTGTAATTAACACTCATATATGTGCAGCCTACAGGGTGTTTCAATAAAACCACACATGATCTTGGATTAGGGGTTACTACTTGCATCCAGGCTTATTATAATTATCATTCTTAGATGTTCTAACTACAAAATTAACAAGTGAAGATATGACAATAATGCTGTGGTCCTTCGTTTATAATTTATGTGAACACAAACTTAAATGTAAGTAATTATTTTCTAGAATTAATATTGAACAAGTCGCTTTTGATATAAAATATACTTTCATTTGAATGGTTTTGATAGAATATTACCATACAAATATGTATAGTAGATATAACTTAACACTATTTGCTTTTACCACTTAGATTTGGTAGTTTTAAAATTCCATTGATGAATTTATGGTCTCAGTCCCAAAAATATACCGTCCCATTTATGAAGATCTACCTAACTGAAAGTCCGAAGACACTGTGGTATCTAAATAATATGATATTCGAATGAAATAATCTAAAACAAAATGTTTTACAATGCATTAAGCTAAAAAACTATATCTAAGTATATATTATAAGTCATAGTATTTACCTTCTTTGTGGAACTGAATTTTAAGGTTACCACTTATCTTCGAAATACTGTATTTCTTATGTAAATAACAGTTTCGAAGCTTTAAAAACACTAAAACAATTCTGAAGTTAATTATATTAAAATGTTTAGTTGTAGTCCCGTTAAAAAAAAATACCCCATTTGTTTGAGGGGGGACAGACTTTTCACGTTAAACATCCTTGAAACTAAGCTAATTTCAATTTTTTTATTGATTTTTTTGTGACCTAGTGGTCTAGGGGTAAAGTGTCGGACCTCTGTGTTAGGGGTCCGGGGTTCAATCCTCGGTCTCGTCACAGATTTATCTGATTAGCAAACCCTTCTTTTACCTATGACAAGACATCTTGTGAATGTGGGGAATGCCAGGCCTCCACCGTGGTTTGGATTCCACGTTAAACTGTAGGTCCTCCATTTAGTCCTCCATTTCATCTCACAATCACCCTATCATTACACATTAGCGTAAGTGCGTATAACCTGAACGGGTAGTAAGACGCGGTTCTAATAATAATAATAATAATAATAATATATTGATTTTTGTTTTAATTATAAAATTAAAATATATGGTTTTTAATCTTTTAAGAACATTTTTGTCTTAAGAATCTTCTTAAAAAACCAATCACTTATAAAAATATAATGATATCCACTTTTACACAGGGCCGTTTTAAGACCTTCGTAGGCCCTAGGCACTTTTATTTATATAGTTCTGTGTGGCCGATATATTTACTCAACAATGGGACAGCAAAGTTTGTCGTCACTTTCACTACCTTCAATTGATGATGATGATGATGATGATGATGATAATAATAATATTTTAGCACCGCGTCTTACTACCCGTTTGGGTTATACGCTTTAAGTACTAATTACTTTAATGGATTAGGAATTGGGAATGTTGAATTAGAGGAAGTGAACCCGCATTTGCGTGGAGGGAGAGTGGAAAACCATTTAGATTCGAAACTCGATCTCCCCGTCCTCAGCAGTAGAGCTCAACACGACAAGCGCGTTAGCCAACTACGCCACCGAGGCGGGTAATTGATGATATGTGACAGTTGACAATCAACAACCTAATTTCTGAATTTGCGCATACAAAATCTTGCAAAGTAATTATTTAAATATTAAAATGAAAGAATTTACTATACCTAAACTATTGTGTATATGATTATATCATTGAGGCTGTAGAGAAACGTGATGACTTAAATGATTGTTTTTGTCATTCAAATATCGAAATAAATCTTATAAATTAAAATTGGCTGTTTTTTCTCTTATTTTGGGAACTTTTTTTTTTATGTATTTTTTTAAGTTAAATATTGTTGGCCTCCAAAGGTTCGTAGACCCTAAGCACTGTGCCTAGTAGGCCTAATGGATAAAACTGCCCTGCTTTTGCAACGCTACTGAGCGCTTCTTTTTTAATGTCAAAAAGGTATTCATTATTGTTCACTATTACTATTTTTCTGTTTAATTTAGTAGTAATCTGTTTTCTACCAGTAAAACGTTGGCCACTTGTGAATAATAAATAATAACTTTATATATAATGAACTGGGTTGATATAATTTTAAAAACTGTTTCATGTGTTAATTTTATTGTTTTTATTTAAGGACAAGTGAAAATGTTTAAAAATCGAATATATTTGCCATAATTTGCCATATATTTTGACAATTTTTCTTAGTACCTCATCTTACTACCTGTTCAGGGCTTACTCATCTGTACTAGCTACGCTAATGAGTTAAGGATTATAAAGGTTGAATTTATATGAAGTGTGCCCACACTTACGTGGAGGGAGAGAGGAAAATAATTTGGTAGATACCACCTTAGTACACCCGACCGGGATTCAAAGGCTAATATCCTTGTAATCGGCAGTCTAATCTAATGCGAGAGTGACGCCTTAGGCCATGCGGTCACAGAAGCATGGTTTAAAAATATTACTGTATAAAATGTGTAATAGTTTTAAAGTATAAAATGTGTGTAATATTTATAGTACAATAGTATGACATAAGTCACAGTACAAGGCATTGTTAATAATCTTAAGATGACATAAATATTTTTGTTCGAATCTTAACAGGAATAACTTTTAATATTCATGAGTTACAAAAGCAGGCGAAGTGGGGGTGATTCAGAATTAAGTAAAATATGATATTAGGTACTAAATATCCAAATTGTGATAGTATACAAAAACACGAATAAAAAATAGTTAATTACCAACATTACAATACCAACCTATATATTATGTTTATTAAATGAGTATTTGTAATTAATATAGAATTATAGTTATATTGGTTAAACTATAATATACACTTCTTCGAACTATAGGTAGCTTTTAGATATCTTAGAGGAATTAAATTAAGTACTTTGACTTTTTACGCACTAACCATGAAAACAATCTTAAACCACCGATTAGTTTTTTATAATTAAAATAAGAGGAAAGTCAATATAAAAATAAATATAGAATTTAAAATCTACAAAACAAAAAAAGAAATTTAATATAAATTATTTAAAGGACACTTTAAATTACTAGGTTTGGTTCAGTTAAAATTATGAACTCCAATTTTTGTAAACATTTGTTTGTAAAGATGTTAAAATATGGATGTTAAAGATGTTAAAATATGGGTAAGACTACGGTTTGAAGAGAGGACGATATTTCTTATCATTATTAAGAACAAACTTAATCAATTGGTACATATTATCAACAATTTGATTATGTAAAATAACTATTAATAGTTGCTAACATGTAAATTTATTAAAAAGAGCTACTAAACTAGGTCTATTACTTCTAAAAAATTTTTATGGGAGAATACATGGAAATCAAATAATATGAAAGGCATAATAAGTGTAATTGATTAAGTATATATATTTTTTAAGTTTAATCTAGAGTTAAATTATATAACTATGTAAAGCTATGAAATACAATAACTCAACTTTTAATATCACATTCTTTAACAAAAGATATAATATCTAAAGTTTCTATTTCGAACTAGCAGCAAAGCGTTGTGTGCCCCTGGATGTACTGTAACATGGTCTACAAAGCAGTATCAATGTGCTGCCTATGAAGGTGGGCTCACCAAAAACAAATTAAATCAATTTTGAAACAACATATTTGGCTTTGAAAATCAATGCTATGCTCATAATATTATTAAAAACAAATCCTTTACTCGAATTAAATCCAATTTTGACAACACAAAATTACATTTTCTTATATCAATTTTATAGGAGAAAAAAACACATATATATTGCTATAATCTTTTTCGTTTCTACGTTTTTGGTGGTCTGGAAGAGAAAGCGAGATTGTATCCGTAATTTTACAGTTTTCATAGCAAAAACAACAAACATTTATGCTAAAAATGAATAAAATATTGCTGCAGTAAATAAGTTTAAGGTTTTATTTTCTACTAATAATAATCTCAACAGTTCTTGAATATTTGACACGAGTATGATAGAATCTGAACATAAACTTTTAAAATTAAAATAAAAGGTCCTATTCATTTACTCATGATTGATATTCAAGAATTGTTAAATTACTACATGTAGATAATAAAACTAAACTTATGTACTTAATAAATATTTTTTATTTTATTTAAAAACATATTAAAAAACTGTAAAAATATCTCAAGTTTTCCCTTCTACCCAACCTTAACAAAAAGATAATTAATAGATAATCTAGTAAGGCGAACGCAAATATACTGAACCGCTGATAACTATGAGATATGGAGTCCAATCCCGGGTAAGCGAACTGAAAGTGGCTTATCCTAAATAGTTTCCCACTCTCCTTCCATTCAAATGCGGGTAAACTTCCTCTAAATTCAACCGTTATCACTCCTAGCACGTTATCGTAACTAGTGAATGTATGTAATGTGCAATCAAGATGAATAGTAAGATGCACTGACAAAATAATTTAAGCCAAGGAGGAAGGATGAGGAGAATAGATTAGAATAAATGCTCACCCATCATCTTGGATAGCGTATGAGAAAACAAAATATAACATCCCTTCTGAGAGATTACAAAGCACCTGGTCGTGATTCGAGCATAAACTTGAAATATTCGCGTTATTAGTAATCAAGTCCAATTAGAGTATAATGCCTTGAGCTACTCCTACACTGGTGCCGACTGCCCGACCCAAATCGACTGTGAGTCACCCCGAATTCAAACATTTTTGTTTTTCATGCTCGGCTCGTTCAGACTAGGCCACAGACAAGTATACACCAGACACTCATCAATACGGGAGATTCACTGCACTGCTTGAGTCAAGTTAAGTCTTTAGGCACTGGGGAGTGCTAGTTGTAGTTCTCAGTGATAACACCACTTCCAACTGAGACAACTCACTTTCAAATTGTTCGTTGTAAAAAGAGGAAGGTCCAAACACAGTAGTTTAGTTAGCAGAAATCCCCCCCCCCATTTTCAAACAAGTAACTAGTCACCATTATTTGAAGATTGATTACAAATAGTTAATTTGCAATCATTCATTGAACAAAAAATAAGCATTTTATTTAACGTTTTATTTGTAGTTTTTAGCTTGTGTAGGCTCGTTTAGGGGGAGGGTGGGGGTGTTAGTATTAGGAAGTGGTGTGGGGCTGCTATCTGAACCTACTTTCGTGAAAGCCCGTTTGTTGACACTAGAAGAAGGCAACTTTTGTCTTTCTTTAGTAAAGACAACCTTAAAGTGAACTGTTTTTTAAAATGCCTGCTGGATATCAATGTTGTCACTTGTGGATTACAAGTAGCGTTATCCGCGTTAAAGAACTCGACGTAACCATTTTAACCCGGAGGTTACCGTATCCTTGTACTAGGAACAGTTTCTCCCCTGGCACAGTTCTCTTTTGGAAGTTTCTTGTATTTTTCAGGTATCCTTCGATCGCTCCTAAAATATATTCATGGGTGTGTAATGCTTATCTCTCTAGATCTTTAAAACTAAAGTGTATATTCTTATCAGACCCAATATCGACCAATTTTATGGGTCTTAATTGACAAACGAGGACTTTATAAGAAATGTGTTAACCTGGAGATGTTAAACCGCTATTAAAATTACAATAATTTTTACTGATAGCCCGCCCACCTTCCCGACGCATTTACAGAACTACAGACTATGAGGTCCATCTTCGTGTAGTAGGTACCTCTTGGGATCCTACCCCCCCCCCCCCCCCCCNAAAATTGAAACATGCGAAGCAAAACAAAATACGAAATTTAAGTTAATGTTTCTGTTGCTGTCACATAAAATTGATTTTAATTTTTAACGAGTTTTAGAAAAAAAATTATATTATCTTATTCTGACGTATATAAATTAATTTATAATTGAGTTATATGTGTCATTTAGTTTCTAGTCATGTTAAAATACCAGAGTGGCCAAAAAATCTCGCAAATAAAATTCTCTGACTTTTCCCTGACCCAAAAATTACAAATCTCCCCGGATAAAACCTATTTTTGGATTTATAAAGTTGTTTAAAAAAATCAAAATACTCAATCTGTTAAAAATAATATTTTTTGAAATGCATTCAAAATTAAATGAACATTGACTTTGATTTAAAAAAAACTCTTTTAAACGAACACATTTAAGACATTAATGTTCTCTTCTTTACCTTATTCAGTCATTCCAGTTTCCATTCTCGATGACAAAATTCCCTTACATTTACATAATTTTCCTGGCAGCTTTAAATTCTCTGACTTTTCAAGGTTTTTCATAATTTCTGACTGCGGCCATCCTGAATACTATTTAGTAGCCTTTCTATAACATCATTATAATATGTAAAAACATGTCACAAGTATGGCGGTGTTTAAAATATCTTCATGATATATAGAGGATTTCTTCTTCTTTCTGTTGACCTCGGTGGCTTTGGGATAAAGTGCTTGGCTCACGACCCGGTAATCGTGGCTTCAAATCCAACTAGAGTGGATAGTTTTTTCTTGAACGATAAAAACCCGTAGCACAAATTCCTTCGGAGAGAAAGGGAATCTGTCGTTCGCATGTCGATTGTGTCAAGTAAAATAACCCTTGAAAGTTTATGAAAATACTTTTTGGGGAAAAATTTATAGAACCCTTTCAATCTTGATCATAGAAATACTCGTGCGATGATATAATCAGTCGGTTCAGAAAGCGCACGTTAAATACCTTGAATAAATAAAATATAAAAACTTTTTCTTTCAAAAGGTTTCTAAGATATGAAGTGTGTGTGTGTGTGTGTGTGTGTGTGTGTGTGTGTGTGTGTGTGTGTGTGTGTGTGTGTG
>CABFOV010005271.1:33457-44045 GCA_902141375.1 Timema poppense
GGTGGTCGATTGATTGAAGCCGTCACTCTCGCAACAAATTGGGCTGCCGATGACGGGGATATAGAGGTTTGAATTCCAGTTAGGTGTATTAAGGGTGGTCTTTCTTAAACGGTTTTCCCCTCGGCCTCTACGCAATTAATGGTGCACTTTCTCTAAATTCAACATTACTCATCTTTAGCACATTAGCCTAGATATTACATTATTTATATATCAGGAGGGGTAGTTAGATGTGGAGACAAAAAAAAAAATGTTCATCAACGGTATTATAAGAAATTTAAGGATCGGAAGAATAACTTAGAAGAAATGCACTAACATTATCATGAAAATCGGCTGAAAAACTAAACACTTCTGGTAAACCATCTCCCATTGCATCTGGTTCAGAGTTGAACCTTGATCTCAAAGTCTCCGGCAGACCACCTCATTGTGAGTCTGACGCATAAGACCACGTAACCACTGGTTCAGTTGTATTTGGGTGCTATTATTCCATATGAGGACATTGTTTTATGGGTTATTGTTCAACTTTTATTTTCTGTATTACTGCTGAAAGATTTTTATGCACCACGTCTAACTACCTGTAGACATGAGTAGAGTAGAATTTTAGTGAACATGTTCCCGAATTTGCATGGATAGTGGAAAATCTATCAGAAAAAAACCCACCCACAGCACACCCAGGTGGGATTCAAATCTCGCTTTCCCTGTCACCTGCAATCCAGTAGATTGTACAGATATGTATGATTGGTCAAATAGGGCCCGAGTGGGTGAGAACATATCACAGGTACAGGTTTGACAAGGACTGATTCCTTTTTGCAACACTCCACTACACGCCACTGCTAGGTCTACTTTCAAGTATCCATACGTCAATTGAGCTGTAGTTGTCTCTTGTGATATATATATATATTATAAATAGCTATAAAACAACACACATAATATAGTAAAATGTTATCAATGTCTACCGCAAAAATTATGTTTGTATTTCATAAAAGAATCTCCAAATGCCCATTAATGATTAAATAAAGAAACACTCTTATTCTGGCATGAAAAACAGTTTAAGAAAATACAATCTCAAGTTTTGGGGGTCAGCATTGATATCATTTAACTTATATTATTGATAGACCCTATTATTTTATGGATATTGATAGTTACTTGTTTGTAACTGTCATTTAATGTGTTCTTACAACCAGAATCAGGGTACACAAGTTATCTGCATAGGTTCAGCGATCCTAGAATTATTTCTAATTTTAGTGGACTTGTCTAGTTCTCATTTCCAAGAATGATGCATTCTTCGAATATATGTACAGGTAGAATTCCCCCCATATTGTTTATAAAGACGTGTTAACAGATGAGGAGTTGGAGGAGCGCTCTCCATTTCTCATTGGCCTAAGGGTAAGAGTTAAGGACGCTCTAAATTTTCAACCGTTGTTTCGTTTTATGGATTAAAATTGGGGAATTAAACACGAACCTTTGTTTTGTTACATTAGCCAGCACGCTTCTTTTGTTATTTAATTAGTGATTCTAAAATACACTAACAGCTAAACAGCTTTACTACTTTTATTGTTCTGGGGATCCTGTCAGTGTTAAATATAATACACTGTTGCAGGTGTAGATTTTAATACTACCAAAATGTTAAAAATATTATAAATTAAATTCACAATGGAGTAATCCAGTGTGTGTGTGTGTTATTTTTACTCTCTTTTAACCTATTAACATACATACCTAATTAAACCATTCCCTTACGGTAGGCGTATACAACTAGTTTGATCATGGGGGTCACATTGAAAATTGAAAATACTTAGGGGGCCATATTAATATATATATTTATTTATTGTCACCATTATAAGTGAAAAAATTTGGTTTTCTAAATCCTTACTATTACAAAAAGAAAATTAATATTACTTCAAATTTTAAGGCATGTCCTCTATTTTCACAAAGCTATATAACATCTTTTTCTGGCAAAAACTGTGAATGTTAAGACGTTTAATCTTGTGTTGAAATCACTTTAATAATCTATGTCCTTAATAATAATCGGAAACACGTTTTCACGCACATTTATGTATCAATTATTACATATAATTGGTTTACAAATTTTAAAAAAAAATTAGGGGACCCACTTCAGTGGCCTCGTGGTCTAACGCACTACTCTTATAGTAGGCTAGACTGATGATGACGGGGAGATAGAGGTTCGAATCTCAGTCGTATATACTGAAGGTTTTGTCCAAAATTGTTTTCCACTCTACCTACACGCTAATGTGGGCACACTTCCTATTACTATAACCTTCCTCTTCACTGAAACAATTAGTGTAAATAGTACATAAGCGTATAGCCAAAATGGTTACTAAGACTCTGTGCTAAAATTATATATATATATATATATATATGACCCAGACCCGCTTAACACTCATGGATCTCTCCTCAACACATTGGTTTCATAGTTTAATAATATCTTTATTAATCTTAGCTAAAACATTTCTAAAATGAAAATATAAACAATTTAATCTAAAGTGTATTTACTATACTTTTTCTTATCTTATTTAAAACAATTTTTAAATTATAAATTAAATAAATAAATCTTAAATTCTACAAACTTTTTTTTTGTTACGGACAAGCTCGTCCCTTTTTGGAATGGAACTATTATCACAATCCATTTTACTTTAATAACTTTTATCAAAATCAAAATTTGACTGTGAAAACAATGTTTAACCTCCAAAGTGGTTATAGCGATGCTATGTATCTCACGGCTTCCTTGAAAATCCCTATCGGTGGCTCTTAGTAAAATTTGAAATGTATATTATTTATGTTATTAAACCTCTACCGTAAGAAGTTTGTCACCAAAATAGTTATTATTATTTATTAGCAAATGATAGAAAACATATTCCATTCGGTGGAAAAGTATTACTGATGTATGTTGACTAGTTTAACATCACCTGTAGACTACGAACTTACAGTTTCCAAGGTCCCTCAGTGGAAGTTTGCCTGAAGCGCCATTATCTTTGGCCAACATTTACACAACTTTGTCTACGACTAACATGTGATATTCTAATGGGGAACACAAATTTGCTAAATTTTTGCTTTAATTTGGCAACGGAACGTTATTTTACAGATTCTAATCTTCATCTTAACCGATTCAGCAATGATATGTTAGGAACAGGTGGTGTGGTAGATTTTGGTAAATTTCGTATACGGACCAATTATTTAACAAACCATCAATAAAGCAATTTTGACTCCAAAATTTAAAACCACGTATTAAAAAAAAAAGAAATTTTATGGTGATTGCCTTGCGATATTTGGAGTTATTACAGATCAGTGAACAACTACTGTTTCCTGCTTTTAAACCTATGGAATTAATCAGACTGCCCATTCAAAGACTGGAGCTCAAAGAAACAGTATTTGTGCTACTAACCGCGTAACTTAGACACAGTAAATAGTATAAGAATGCGAGTGAAATATATGCACGATACACGATAACTCCATTAACTGCGAAGTATTGACTGAAGTATCATGTGGCGGACGAGTACTTATTCCTAAAGTGAAATAATCTCCTTCAGAAAAAATTTTTCCCATTCAAATTACAACATACTTGATCTATGTTGACAGTTGTTTTTGCCATGACAATTAATATTAATCAAGGTTAAATTTAAATAAGGTTGGGTTACCTAACCCTGTCTTTGAGGACTCAGCCAAGCTCACTCATTCAATTCGTAAAAATTAAAAATATTAGTCATTGGAAAAAAAAAATGCGTTGAAGAAAAAAATTGTGTTTTAAATAAACAACGTTGTTATAAAGAAGTTGTATAATTTATTTATCTGAGGAATTAACTCACTAATATATTGCTAACTAGCCTATCATTTAAAATTCTTCATTAATTAACTTATGTAATTTGTCATAAAAAAAAGTCAAAGTATAGGTTTGTTTTATAGATGAATTAACGTTTAATTTAAAAATTGATATTATGTTCATTCATGTTATTCATATTTACATAAGAAATAAAAAAGTATTGTTTTGTTAATAAATAATTTTAGGTTGAATTTTCATGTTTTAAATTATTATTATTATTATTATTATTATTATTATTATTATTAGCTCCGCGTCTTACTACCCGTTCGGGTTATACGCACTTACGCTAATATGTAATGGTAGGGTGATTGTGAGATGAAATGGAGGACCTACAGTTTAACATGGAATCCGAACCACGGTGGAGGCCTGGCATTCCCCACATTCACAAGATGTCTTGTCAGAGGTGAAGGAAGGTTTTGGTAATCAGCTAAATCTTTGCCGGGAACGGGGATTGAACCCCGGCCGCCAGCACAGAAGTCTGACACCTTATTCCTAGACCGCCAGGTCACCTTTCATGTCTTAAAAGAAGGCAAATTTTTCGTCCTGGACATCTAGTTTATATTATTTCGTTTCACAAATCTTAAGAGTTTTTAATAAATATCTCTACTTTTAAGATACAAAAGAAAGAAATTCTGTGTATTTAAATGTTATAAAAATCACAAGAGAATAAAAATATATTTCACCGTGAATGTTTTTGTGACTTGACTAATCCACCTCAGAGATTAATGTCACTTTCGTTGAAATAATCCCTTAACTACACTATTATTTTATATGAGATAATATATGTTTATTCGAACCGTAAAAAAGGTGCTAGAGCGTGTAGGTTAAATAAGGTGCCAAGTAAACACGTAAAGAAAACTAGGATATCAGAATTTTTACTTTATCTTCAAGGTAATTAGGTAAAGGAATCCCCCCCCTTGTGATCAGTTAGAAAATCACTGGGGCGTTTGCCCCGAGACGCGTGTCGGAGATTCCATCCAATAAAAGTGTCAGTGGCATAGACGCTCCCGGCATCCCCTGCGTCTCTCTGTGCGTGACGTTGCGTGCTGGCGCTCTGAGCGTGCACTACCTGCGAACAAAACCCAGTGGTAAACTCTAGACCAGTCACAGTAAAACTACGCATCTGTTTTAACAGATAGGTTTATTTTTTATTAGATATGGCTCCTTACCTATGAAAATAGCTAGTTTTAAAGAAACACTAAATTATTGTTTAAAAAATACAATTTTTTACTCAAAAAAACATATAAAACTATATTGTTTTATGCCAACTATTCTAAAATTTATAAAACTAATTAACTACTTCTGCAATTAATAGCATATGTGCTAATGCTATTACATGTTTACTGTTTTTGTGAGTTAATTAATTACTTCCCACCTATTAAACATCAAACAAAATTTTGGAATTACATTTGAGCCAAATCTTATATTAGAATGTCTCATTTGTTTGTTGAGATTTTCTTTATAAAATACTAGTACATTTCTTAGTATCTGTAGTTTACATAATAATGATTTAATTTGATGTATTTATTTGCTATTTTCAAAAGGTGTAATCCTTGTATTTATTTTCCACAACGGGGTTTTCACTAAGTTTTTAATTTATTTTAAAAGTCGCTAATGACCTTATCGTATTGACGCATCTAAAAACTTCAATAATAATAGTCATTACTTTTACATCGATGAGACATCTTGTGAATGTGGGGAATGCCAGGCCTCCACCGTGGTTCGGAATCCACGTTAAACTGTAGATACTCCATTTCATCTCACAATCACCCTACCATTACACATTAGCGTAAGTGCGTATAACCCAAACGGGTAGTAAGACGCGGAGCTAATAATAATAATAATAATAATAATAATACATCGATGAGCATGTGAACTGAGGCTTCAATCTTATCCAATATGTTTTTACGGTGGTGGTGGGGGGTATGGGATAGAATCCCGGCTGGGTGTATGTAGGGTGATTTTAGTATTGGTTCTCTACTATCTTTCCACGAAGCGCCACCTTCCTCATCCTTACCCCATCAGTGTAAATATGCGAATTGTGCGAGCTTGTGTCAAGAAGCGCTATGAAAAAACATATCTAAAATTAATATTATTTTTCTATAACTAATTGACTAAATTTTTTTGATTTATCAATAGTAACAAAAACATAAAATTGACTCAAAATTTTTACCAGCCTTGAACTATCTTCTTAAAATTTTTATCACAATATCGCTTTACCTAAACAAATATGTTACCAAAAATTGATAAATTTATATAATTTAGTTTTTTTCAGGGTCTTGGAAACCCGTCAATTTTTTCTCTCTTCCTCATTTACTTTCCCCCTTCATCTATCTAGCCACCACTTTGACTCTTCAGTGCGATATAATTGGAAATCTGACCCACTTCTCGTAAAATGGAACCATTTCTTGAAGTTTCTGGACCACATTAAAGCAGGGATGAAGATTCAGTGGCGTTTTACGAAAGCCTCATTTTATTAACACGCAATGGCTTGGGCTTTTCGGACATTGGTTGGTGGTGTCTGCAGTTGATACAATCTGATAGTAGACTCTACGTCCAGCCCTCTTCCTTGCATTCAGGGGACTAGTTTTTGTAGATTATGGTAGGTTAGGTTCTGTACCGCAAACTTAACCTGAACTTTCAGAACTTTGCACAGTACCCTTACCCCACCCCTACATTAAGTTAGTTAGGTTTGGTAGACTAGGTTAGTAAATAATAATAATAATAATAATAATAAGAGTTGGTGGCCTGGTGGTCTAGGGGTAAGGTGTCAGACTTCTGTGCTGGCGGCCGGGGTTCAATCCTCAGTCCCGGCACACATTTATCAGATTACCAAACCCTTCCTTCACCTCTGACAAGACATCTTGTGAATGTGGGGAATGCCAGGCCTCCACCGTGGTTCGGATTCCACGTTAAACTGTAGGTCCTCCATTTCATCTCACAATCACCCTACCATTACACATTAGCGTAAGTGCGTATAACCCGAACGGTTAGTAAGACGCGGTGCTAATAATAATAATAATAATAATAATAAGGGCGTATCTGCTATACATCAACCTGTAGCTCAGTTTGCTGAGAGATTAGCTTGTATTAATGTACCGTCGTTGCCCAGGGGAAGCCCGAATGTACTAATCGTACATCCTTACCGTGGAGACTTTCTCCATTTCCCAATGATATTAGGGGTTTATTATAGTGAATATGACTGAGTAGAGCCAATAAAGGTGTTAACCTAATCTAAACTTTACAAACCAAAACTTGGTGACCATATAGATTATTCCCCTTTCGAGAACAACCCTCTGGTACCAGCTGGGAATCGAGCCCGTGACCTCTATGTCAGAAGACAGGAGCTTTGACCTCTACACCACGAGGTAGTTTGAATAGTTCAAGTTAGGGCAATCGTATGTTCACACTTATGGGGGCTGTAATAGATTGTTTTAGGAGGTTGCAAATTCCAAGGGAAAAGGCCTGTCCGCAAACAGCACTGAGCCCTAACAAACAAGGAAAGTATTTTAAAAAATTGATTCTTCTTTATAAAATGACTAGCTTTGCTCGTTGGGGCTACAGCCCCAAACCCCCAGTGAGTTTTCTTTGCAAATGGATGTAAACTAATGTAATTCCGGAGCCGTTTTTTGATAGGTCTTACCGTTTAGCATCAAGAGACCTCCAAAGGAAGGTCCGCACCGACTTTAAAGTTGCTCCGATATTTTGAATTTATTTTCGGGGGTTAAAAATTAATTTTTTTTCAACTTTTTAGAATTTTCACATCGGTTAAAGGCTAGAAGCTAGAAGTTTGCCAAATTTCAAGTTTCTCGCTCATCTGGAAGTGGGTAAATATTAATGTCAGTGAGTGAGTCAGCCGTGTGGCTTTATAGTGGTATAATATATATTTCTTTAAAAACCCAACTTTCCACTTCCTAATATCACTTACCTATACGTGTTCTTCCTTCTTTCATGTTACAACCAACGTGACGGGAAAACAGTGAAAGTGAAAACATCTTTGTATTTATAAGAAAGTTCGCTTACTTGCACACAGTTATTATTTAAAAAATTATAAACCATGAAATTCTTTTACTTTCATTTGTCTTCCAAACAAAAGTATCACGTTTATTTTTTATTGTTATTATTGTTGATATTATTGTGAATGTAATGACCTGTAAACAAGTACCTATTCAAAAAAATCATCAGAGCCACGCATCGTACAAACTGCTGATGTTATTGTCTACTTGACTCTATGTCACGCATACTTACACAAATACCAGGACATTAGAAATTCATGAGGAGCTCAATACATTTTATGAGTTAGCTAGAATAAAAATTATTATTTTTATAACTTTAAGTAGCTAGCAGTAGAAGTTGAATCTGCATCGGTGGGCACGATGGCTAGGGCATATATTAAGTCTGGTTTGTTTTACCGGTGACGAGGAAGTCAGACTTTGAATTTCGAACGTGTGCATTTTGAGTGATTTCTTATGTTCATGATTTTTCTATCTTCCTCGCAAATATGGGTTCATTGATTTTAAATTCTACACATCCTTACACTTACCCCACTGATATAAATGAGGAAAGTCTAGACAAGGATTATCATTCGGTGCAAAAAATATATAAGTGAGCCTTGAAAACTGTAATAGAGTCAAAAGTATTATCTTATTTTTAACTCTCGCTTAGAAAACTAAAAAAAAAAAAAANCGCATGTTTATTAATTACGATCATGGTAGGGGATGAGGAAAGTGGAATTTATAAGAAGTGTACCCGCATTTGTGTGGAGGAAGAGTGGGAAATCCTTTAGGAAAACCACCCTCAGTACACCCGACAGGAGCTCGAAACCCTATCTCTCCGTCATTGTTGATCCAGTCTATTAAGACAGTGACTCCTCATAATTTCAAAAAGTACCTAACAATTTAAAAAAATTAATAAGCTAGTCAGAGAGTTGTCAAGACCAAACCAACCGGCACCGTGGTGTAGTGGTCAGTGCTTTCGGCTACGAACCTAGGGATCTTGGGTTCAATTCCCGGCTCGTATCATGGGTGTTTTTCCTTAAAGGCAAACTACCCCAACGGTCACTAAGGTTTGTTATTTAGGCTCAAGTTAGTTTTAAGTGTTTCCACACCCTCATACTCACCATCACCTCATCTCATCGGCACATAGTAAGGACCTCCGCGGAAAGGATGTACGATTAGTACAGTAGCCCCATGGATTCTTTGGTGCTGACTGACAGATCACAGCTGACTTCTGACAGCCAAAATTTAGGTATCATACCTAAATTTTGACCGTCAGAAGTGACAGTTGCTAAGCAAATGTGTTTGCAGATCATCTGGTTCAGCGTAGGGATACTTAATTTGGTCTGGTAACTTTTTAAAGCTGTTAGAAGTTAGCTGTGAGCTAGTCAGTCAGCACCAAATAAGTCATAGGGCTACTGTACATTTGGGCATCCCCTGGGCAACGGTACATTAGTTACCACAGACCGGCTTACGAGTTATGTAGCTTAAACGTACAATATTATTATTAATGACCAAACCGAGTGTTTTTATTTATTTTTAGAAGAGGAATCTTTTTTTAAAAAACTTTCTTTTACGCGGAATCAATACATAAAAAATATAGAAGTGTTGCTTGAATAAAAACAAGCTTATGCAGTAAATTGAAATTTATGGCATTTTAAGATAATTGATTAAAACAGCTGGTTTTGATAAACACAAAACCCGCCTCGGTGGCGTAGTTGGCTAACGCGCTTGTCGTGTTGAGCTCGACTGCTGAGGACGGGGAGATCAAGGTTCGATCGTGTTGAGCTCGACTGCTGAGGACGGGGAGATCGAGGTTCGAATCTCGGTCGGGTGAACTGGGGGTGGTTTTTACTAAATTGTTTTCCACTCTCCCTCCACAAAAATGCGGGTTTACTTCCTCTAATTCAACCTTCCCAATTCCTCATCCATTAGCGTAATTAGTACTTAAAGCGTATAACCCGAACGGGTAGTAAGACGCGGTGCTAAATAATAAAATAATAATAATAAACACAAACTTTAAAATTGAGCGCTAATGGCGACAAAGTCTAGTATAAACTTTTATTTGGGGTATTTAACGCGTACTTTCTGAATCGACTAATTATATCAGCACACGAGAGTTTTTACGAGCGAGAGCAAAAGGGCCTACCAATTTTGTCGGGAAAGGTATTTTCACATACCTTCCAGGGTTCTTTTACACGCCACAATCGACATGGGACCGACGGCTTTACTTCCACTCCGAAGGAAGTTGTGCAACGGTTGGGTTTGAACCCCTGAACATCGGGCTCTGAGGTGATCACTTTACTCCAAGACCACAGAGGACAAAAGCAGTTAATAAATGTGCCAATGTAGTATCCAAGAGATTTGTTAAATTATTATTATACCTTTAAAAGTTGGTATTATTGGATAAAGTAAATACCTTTTGTTACATTAATTTAAATAAAAAGCTTTAATTGGATTTGGAATAAATGTGTAATTAAATGTTACTGATTTGAATGTTATTGTGTTATTATTCTCCTTAGTTCAAAAACATCTATTATAAGTAATGCTTTTTTTTTATAAAGTTGAGTAGGGGGCATTTAGGGTGAGATTTTAGGAACCAGTCGGTGACCTGGTGGTCTAGGAGTAAGATGTCGGACTTCTGTGCTGGGGGACCGGGGTTCAATCCTCGGTCCCGGTACAGATATATCTGATTACCAAACCCTTCCTTCACCTCTGACAAGACGTGTATTAATCACAACTTGTGAATGTGTGGAATGCC
>CABFOV010005272.1:10371-20438 GCA_902141375.1 Timema poppense
CCCCTCCGCATTATTTTCAAAATAAAATATAGCCTATGCTACTCGCTGATAATGTAGCTTTATATTGGTGAAAGAATTTTTTAAATCGGTCCAGTAGTTTTTGAGTATATCCATTACAAACAAAAAATCAAATCTTTCCTCTTTATAATATTAGTATAGATTTAATATCTTCAAATAAAAATAAAAAACATTGTTATGAGCTTGAGGAAATATAAAGCGTCAATAGCATAATAATCCTGGTGTCGAAAATGTTTACGATTACAATTCCCCCTCTATATGATAAAGTAAAAATTTGTAAAATTATCATGGTAGAAATAATAGTTAAAACTAGCTACTAAATTATAGTAAACTATCCAAACATATCACCCTCAATAAGTTTATTAAAAACAGCTGTCTAATAGCTTAATATTGTAGTTTGTGTAAAATGCTTTTACTTAACATCCATTACTGTTTCCAGCCTTTAACCTGGATCAGTTTTTTTATTCAAGCCATATATTTTCCACTTCCGGTTTGCAAGGTCTGTAGTAAGCTGCATATGCCTTATAATATAACTTAAGACTAGGACAGGCACAACATCCAGCCCCCGGCCGTTAATTCATCATAGTGAAAGGGTAAACTGTGTAAAATACTGAGCTTGTAAATACAGTTTTAGAGTGGCTATTTCCAAAAGTTTTGTTTTCACAATTATCAATAATATTTTAATTAGTTGGTAAAGCATCAAGGCTACTAAGGGCTTATTCTCAAACTATACAAGCTTGACGTTAATGTTGCCTGTCTCTCGTTGATTGTATGAAATTGTTACAGGGTTGTACTGAGGGGTGAGGTTTGGGGGCATCCAAAGCCTCCTTTAAAAATAATATTAATAATATATTTTTATATTCATTGTAACGCTCTAGTTTCATATATTATTGAAGTGTTATACCATTCCTAAGAGCTAAAGCCCAAATTATTCTTAGGACATTTTTAAATTTCCTAAAAAGGCGTTCATTATATTGTTTTAATATAATGGGGGGACATCCCCCTACGAGCCACCAAAAGGAAGAAACTCCCCATTGTTCCACTTCTCCAAAATAAAACATTTTTGGTTACAGTTTTGGTTGTACTATGCCCAATACACAAGGACGATATTTCAGTACTTAATTCACTAGATAAACTTAACCGGCCCCATGGTGTAGTTGTCAGTGCATTTGACTACGAGTATAGGGGTCTCCGGATCAATTCCCGGCTGGTATTTTGTTTTGTTTTTTCTCGAAAGGGGAATCCCAACAACGGTCAGCAGGGTTTAGTTAATTATCGTTAAGTTTCAGTGTTTTCACACGGTCATATTCACTCTCGCCGTCGTCTCATCAGAACATGGAAAGAGCCTCCACGGAAAGGGTGCATGATGAACACATTAAGGTGTTCCTTGGGCAACGGTACGTTAGTACTGGCTGATCTTTCCACAAACTGGCTGCAATATTATATTACTAGAGAGACTTGTGTTCAAATAATGATGGCAGCTATCACGAAATGACGAGTGATATGTACTGAATTTAGTACCGAACTAAGTGTGGGATCATTTCTCGATTGAGTGCTATGTTGTGTCCGTGTGTTGCAGGTCATCGCTTTACTACTGGGCCCACTACGACTTCTTCAACAACACGCGATATGGGGAGCGAGTGCCGGCCACGGCTTGCGACGAGGTGTTTCCGAGCTGGAAGTCTTCCAAGGGCTGGTTCAGGTCACCTCTCAACACCCTGGTGTATAAGCGCAGTGACCCCACCGAGGACGTCAAGTGCCTCTACCGCTTTGTGACCGACAAGAGGATCTTCGCCAGGGTCATACTCACCATCGAGGCTATCAACTTCAAGGTGAGCAGAGAGGTGGCAGATGTATGACTCTTTGGGTGGAGGGCTTCTGAAACTTGTATTATGTCAACAATGTATTTGTATGTAATTTGTTGACCTATGTGGTGTTGGGATAAAATGTTTGCCTAAAGACCCCAATGATTGTGTGTTCAAACCAAGCTGTGGTTGACGGAATTTTCTTAAGTGATAAAAATCCATAACAGGACTATCTTCGGAGGGAAGTAAATCCGTTGGTCCCGTGTCGATTGTGGCATGTAAAAGCACCATGGAAGGTATGTGAAAATATCTTTCCCAGGAAATTGGTAGGCCCCTTCACTGTCACTCATAAAAATTATTATTATTGTTATTAGCACCGCGTCTTACTACCCGTTCGGGTTATACGCACTTACGCTAATGTGTAATGGTAGGGTGATTGTGAGATGAAATGGAGGACCTACAGTTTAACGTGGGATCCGAACCACGGTGGAGGCCTGGCATTCCCCACACTCACAAGATGTCTTGTCAGAGGTGAAGGAAGGGTTTGGTAATCAGATAAATCTGTGCCGGGACCGAGGATTGAACCCCGGCCGCCAGCACAGAAGTCTGACAACTTACCCCTAGACCGCCAGGTCACCCCTGATATAATCATTCGGTTCAGAAAGTGCATGTTGTTGTTATTATTATTATTTATTATTATTATTATTATTAGCACCGTGTCTTACTACCCGTTCGGGTTATACGCAAAGAAAGTGCATGTTAAATACCTCAAATAAATAAAGGATATTTACATTATATCTTCTGAAATGTTGGTGTGTTCTGGGAACAACATATTTAATATTGTGTATATGTACGATATATTCTTACATTTCGATGTGTTCTGTGAACAACCTATTCAATATATTCAATATAGGGTATACACGATATGTACTGAAATTTCGGCTTGGTCTGTAGAAAACGTATTTAAAATGGGATATTTACACTAGAGGGGGTCCAAGACCTTATATTAGTTCGTAGTGTGTCTTCCCACTGAGCTAAGTCTCCTGGGTTTAATTACTGGCACTGTCGAAAAAAATGTATCACTAGTAAAATTGGTGTTTTCCCTCTCAGAGTGATGAACAAATGGTCTTGAATCTGTGTATTGTATTTTTGTGTAAGTAAGTTAATTTATAGGTCATGTGTGTCGGTTAAGAAAGCCTACGTAAAATATTTAAAATAATAATACTGTAATAATAATTATATTAAAATTCTAATGGATAAAAATGACAGTGGGTGATTTAAAGTAAGCTTATTAACATTCTGTTAAATGGAGGAGAAACATTTTAGGAAATCAACTATAATCAGCACAACTGGCTTAGAATCGAACCCTCAACTCGCTGTCACCAGCAAATAAGACTATACAATGTTCACGCATTGGCCTGTATTCTCACTGATACAGCTAAGTAATTATAAAAATACCATAAAAAATAAAAATATTTTATGATTTGACTGTTTATATAAATCTAATCATGCAATGGAATAATTAATCAATTAAATCTGGGAGGCGCATTTTAATAAAGACTCTAAAGTAGATCAAATATTGAATCCAATGAAAATGTGAAACGGTTTCTCAGTTGGAATTTTAATTATAAACAACATTATTTGTATATACTTTTTCATCTCCAATGGGAATTTTCCATCACCAAGAATTCCTGGTCCTTTTTTTGTTTAGGGTCTACCTTTATGCAAAATTTCAACTTCCTAGTTATTTTGGACTACGAGAATTTTTCGACTTTGATTTTTTTGGAAACAACCCCCTCCCCAACCATATTTGGGGTCCCACAGGGACTTTTCTATCAACAAATATTTTCTCATTCTTTTGGATTAGAGGCTACCTACCTGAAAATTTTCAACTTCCTAAATCTTCTGGACTTCGAGAATTTTTCGAATTCGGTTTTATGGGAGGAAAAAATAGTTTGGGTGCCCCCTATGGGAATTTTTGGTCACTGTGTACTCTTGAACCCTTTTGGGTTTGGAGCTACTTTCCTGCAAAATGTCAACTTCTTAGACTTTGTGTATTTCAGGATTTTTTTCAGCTGGACAGAGAAACTAGTAATTATTATAGTTGAGATAATTGAAAAAAAACCACTTATTTAGTAGGCAATATGTATTAACTAATATTTCGTGCAATTGACGGTCATTTATAAATATAGGTCCTAACTTCAAAAATTTGTTAATAATGACACCAGAGTATTAAAATTGAAACTGAGACCTTTGGCTTAGTGCACCATTGGTCAGCCACTGAACTAACCAGTTCTGTCCCCCAACCACGGTCGCACATCAGGGGAATAATTGGTTCTGTGTTTCTAATAGTTATCAAGTAGCTGATGACCTCATACGTCCATCACTGACGTCGCCTTACACTATCAGGAATGGGTGACCCTGGCCGTGAGACTAAACTTATCTCAGTGGTCAAACATAATGCCAATTTTTTTGGATGCCTAATTTTAAAATACATTTTGGTATTATCCTGAGGCATTGTTAAAGTTCTTTAAGAATATAGATAGAATTAAAAACGCAATGGTGTATAGAAAATTAATGGATTAAATAAGTAAATATACATTGAAATAATCAAATAATTTACAGTTGAAATCGTAAACACAATGTTTGTCATCAATAAATAAAAGGGAGAAATATTCCAAACTTGATTTTTAAATGATTTAAAAAGTTATTAAAAATATGTAACACTTAATA
The DNA here is from genome assembly GCA_902141375.1 of Timema poppense. NCBI lineage: Eukaryota > Metazoa > Arthropoda > Insecta > Phasmatodea > Timematidae > Timema > Timema poppense. The sequence goes on from CABFOV010005272.1 coordinate 14,928, forward strand.
AAATAGATAATATTCAATATTTAAAAATTGTTATAAACTATTTTTAAAATAAATTAAAATAGTATTGTCATTTTAAGTGGTCCACTAAGCCTTCATAAACATTTTATTGTTGGAGATCTTTTTAAATGTTTATGTTATTATGAGCCTTAAGGAAAAGTGGAGTGGTGGAGGAACTCAGCCGATTCCACTGTCCTGGTGTCATTTTTCAATATGTGTTGGGTTAAACACCGTTTTTGAATCAGGATCATCCTTACAACGCTGTACCATGCGCGGAATGCTGGGAGGACAGGGTGGACAAACTTCTGATCTGGGAGCCACCTCAACCCGGTGCCAACACTACCCTGAGCGCTTCCATCACCGCCTCCCCGGGCACAGGGGTGTGTCTCTGCAAGGGGGGCGGTACAACTTCTCAGCAGCCAACACCTCCCCCGCTGCCCATCGGCACCCGGAGACCGCAGCTAGCACAACCAGTGACTGTTGTCTCTCAGGGAGAGAACCTGAATCTCCTTCTCCTGGTAGACTCTGCCCACGCGGCCTCCAGCTACTTCAAACACCCCACCCCTTTGTTCGAGGCAAGGTACGAGTTCGTGCACGGTCCCCTGTGTGGCCCCCCTCTCATTCCACCGACGACCGATGGAGAGCTGCACTTCCCTTACTATGAGGCTCTGGGCTACGTCGAACCTCCTAAATCCATACAGTGCATCTGGGAGCTGAGGGTAAACAGGGAACGGGACCTCTGGCTCCATTTCGACAAGATCAAGTTCGCGTCCCGGGCGTGTGAGGATGGAAGACTGGAGCTGTTTCTTGCGGGTCGGATAGAGCCATTCCTCTCCGTCTGTGGAGAGAACGTCAGCGCCCTCAAGGACATGCCCATCCTACAGGCGGCAGAGCTCCTTCCTCAGGCTCCCACATCGGTGACGACACCAACCTCCTTCAGTTCTCAGTCTTCAATGGAACCGCCTACGGTGAAGATCCAGTTCATGGGGACTGTGACTCCAGCGAGGGCGGCATTCAAGATCGCGTGGACGGAACTGTTCCACCTGCCCAGGAACGCCGACGGCACGCTGATGACATCTCGTCTGACGGAGCCTGGTGATAGCAGCGTTGGGACCGATGGCGTAGAAGGCTGCGAGTTTATGTGCCCCGGAGATTCGGGTCTGTGTATCCCTCTTAGGCTGGTTTGCAACGGTGTCATCAACTGCCCCAACGTGACAGCCGTGGCGGCGGCTTACAGTGGGGTGAGTGAGGGTGGCCAAGGGACGGGGGAGGGCATGGTGGGAGTCGTGGGGAGCGACGAGTCCCCAGAGCTTTGCGAGAGGGCGGAGGCCGACGCCGTGAACTGGCTGGCGATAGGTCTGGGCGCGGCTGGCGGCGCGGTGCTGGCGATCACGTGCCTGGTGGTTCTGTGCCGCGCGTGCTGTCACAAGAGCGCCAGCGATGACGACATAGACGTGCCTTACTGATGTCACGCCGATGACCAGAAGATCAGTCCCCCTGAAGAGGTAGTGGCGGTCAACTGGTGAACAGACTAATCACGATTACTACTTTCAAGTCCACGCGCAGAAAAAAAAACGTATTTGGTGCCTCCTCTCCGAACAACAGACATGTTGTTTGTCTATAGTATATATTGGGCGTTTTGTTTGTAAATATGCCATTATGACATTATAAATAGAATACAAGTTATTTAAACATTAATTAACTGAAAGCAAATGAAGTAGCCTATAAATTTATTTAAAAATTGGAAATAAATTAAACCCTTGCTAAAGATCTAGATTTGATTAAACATAAACTCCACATAATGGTGTCATATCAACCTATTCGTTCTATATTTATTGTTTTGTCTATCTTTCGTGAAAACTGACGTAATAAATACTCGTATGACAAACGTGCACTGCAACTATTATTAAATGTATCATTAATATCAAAAAACTCTTTTATACCCACCAAAAATTACATTGTTTCAAAATGTTGTTGAGTATTGAATAAAATGAATATATTATGGACGATAAGAAAATCAACATCATGAATTATTTTATACAAATGTAAAAATTTTGCATGCATTGAAAGATATTGTGTTGCGTTATAATATGATATATTAAATTTTATACGGCCATACACAAAAAATATATTTGAAAGAGGGATAATGGGGTGGAGGGTAATGTACCAGAGGCGAATGGTGGTGAATTACCCCAACGGGAGATAGCAAGAACATGTTTTTTATTCAATCTCGCTTGAGGCGATTTGAAGGTTTTTTTTTAAGATATTGGGATTGTAGGTGCAATGAGTTATAAAAATTAAAGAAGTTACTAGCCTAGGCCCCGATTAATTTTATGAAAATAAATTTTTAATAAAAATCACGGGAGGAGGTTTGAACATCTAAACACTCTCTTCAGTACGACCCTTAAATTAAGTCATAGCAAATATTTCAGACACACACTCATTCAGATGCACGTTCATTTTAAATATCCTTTTTAAAAGTTGAAAATGTTGAAAGAATTGGGTTTAGAATATTGAAAAAAATCAGAAATTGGAATATCATAAAAATCTCACAATATTTGTAATTGGTTGGTCTAGTGCAAAAATGTATCTCTATCATACATAATATGATAGGATATAAAATGTAGAATGCTTGTAGCACGTATCTGGAGATAGGCTGTGTCAAAGTCGTACAACTTGAAATGCATCATTTGCACATAAGTCCTGTCAATAAATAACACCTTGCTTTCTTATTTAATGATTCCTTATCCGTATTACTGCCCATATAAACAATCCACAAATTTACACTAATAGAGTGTATATGATTTAGATATAATTTAGCAGAAACTAATTTTACTTTGATGGAAAATAGGAAGTCATTTATGCCGGGATCATGATCAAATTAACGTAATGTAACGTCCTCATAACGTTCACTTAGCGTGTGATCTGGATTTACTTGTCGTAAAGGTAACGTAGCGCAAAAGCTCGAGAAAAAAATCATCCGATGAATTTATACTGGTTGCAAACAAATTGTTTAAAAAAATATCTAAATATCTATTATTTAATACTGACTAGGCTCTAACTAGTTGCTATAGAATCTTACTATAGCTACAAAATAATCTTTAAAAACTTGCCGAGATGATTTGGTGTTTGTGAGACACGAACTACGTGGTGTCTGCGCAACATAAACATACGATTAAGGTACTAAATAACCATTAGGACGTTGTTTGTGATATGGTTGGCTGGCGGGAACACGTGGTACGCCTCACTCAACACAATACGACTTGTTTCACCACGACAGCCCTAACCTTAAATTAACGTCACATCAGCGTTAAGTGCATATTAAATAGCTTCCATAAAAAATAACACGAGGAGAAACTTTACGTTAAAAAGTATTTTTATGCTACGCGGCGCTTTAAAGTTGATCTAGATCCTGGGATTAGGGGAGAAAAACCTCACTGTTTCAAGCTAGGATTTGAACCCCATCCTCCATATCACAGACGGCCAGACGAGACTGTAGTAATATAATCAACGAGCACCATTGAGGAAAATATAAATTTGTTGCTATTGTCTTATTAGGTAGTTTATATCTCCATCTACTTTGTTACTAATAGTTTTTGATTTTATAAAGCTCGTTTTCGATAAAGTTACTTTTTATTAAACTAAAATTGGCAGATTCCATAAATTTTATAACAAGAGATTTCGACTTTAGATTTTTTTTTTTTTTTGTTCTGGTGGGGCATTGTGGTTTTATTCTGTTAGCTGGGCTAGTTTTTAAGGCCTTTTAAGATGACTTACGTTCCAGTTTGCTTAAAATGTATGTGTGCCACTCGAAAAGTAATTCATTTTAAGTTATAAATCTTAACTTATATGACAATAATAAATCTAGTCTGTTCGAAAACAAGACACTTAGGAAGATATTTGCTCCAAAATGAGATAAGAATACGGTTTAGTGGAGGATGTTACGTAATGATTAGTTACACTATTAACAAGCGATTTTCAGAGTAATCAGGTTTCTTAGAATATGGTGGGAAGGATATGCAGCGTGAATGTAAGAAATTTAGAACAATGTTAAGGGCACTTACTGGCAAACCCAAAAGGAGTGGATAGGAGTGAATAAACATTTCTTGAATATCTGTCAAAGAGTGTCTTGGAAATGAATGACAGCTTTTTCTCTTCATTTAAAATTATTATTATTATTATTATTATTATTACTATTAGCACCGCGTCTTACTACCCGTTCGGGTTATACGCACTTACGCTAATGTCTAATGGTAGGGTGATTGTGAGATGAAATGGAGGACCTACAGTTTAACGTGGAATCTGAACCACGGTGGAGGCCTGGCATTCCACACATTCACAAGTTGTGATTAATACACGTCTTGTCAGAGGTGAAGGAAGGGAGGGTTTGGTATTCAGATAAATCTGTGCTGGGACCGAGGATTGAACCCCGGATCCCCAACAACTTACCCCTAGACCATCAGGTCACCCTTCATTTAAAAGTTTCTCGCCTAACAGTGCTACGCTCACGAAAGATATTCAAGGACTATAGATATCACCATGTGAAGAAAATTAAACTCCATGTTTGTATTGAAAAGTATTTTATTTATTTTGCCCAAACAATTGTTTAACTATAAAAATTGCAAAAAAAAACTTTCTCTTTCTTGCGTTCCCTACATCCCTATCTTATTAAGTGGTTAATTCATTCCAAAGGTTTCCGCGCAAGTTGATAGCCCGTGTGAGTCGAAGGGTTCTTAAATACTATGTATTCTGGACATATGTTAGTTTAAAAATAGAATAAGATCCAAACAGGTTCTGATTATTAGACATATTTAGAGTTTATACTTTGTTTATAATACGTACTAGGTAGGTTCACTAACAAGACAAAACTTTCACTCAAGGTAAAAACCAACAAAATGGTAATTACTCCATCAGCTGTGTGTCTGCTTACTAAGAACGCCATCTATTATGTTTCAAGTGGTGCATAGCATAATTAGGCCATTTCTTGTCGTAATTCTAAATACCACAACTACGTATCCAACCATCCGCATAACACAAATCCGTGTAAAGTCGAGTACTGACAATATATTTAAAATGGATATAATTTGTATTTAAATAAAAGGGAGGTTATATACATATTGAAAAAGACTTATTTCTTGTTAATTATTATACGTAAACAGTTAAAATAGTTATCATTGGTAATAATAGGCTACATTTTGGTTTCCCTGTATTCAATATGAGATAAATTTAATTATGTTTGTATAGTAATAAAGATTTTTATATGCAAATAGAAAAAATTGTTTATGTATTTGTAAGCACTGATTTTTCTGTAAATATTAGGTTTTATTATTATTCATATTACGATTATACCTTTTTTTACTTTCTCATATTATGTGTTGAAAATACACATATATATATGCATGATCACTTTCAGCCTTAGAATTATGATACATTTAACAATACATTATAAATGTATGCCTATTGAACAACACCTTAGACACCCCGCAAACTTCCATCCCCCGCCCCCCCCCCGCC
>CABFOV010005272.1:20525-32331 GCA_902141375.1 Timema poppense
CCCCCCCCACACACACACACACACAAAAGTGTAAAACTCAAACAGATTTTATAAAAAGGTTCAAAATTATGTAAGATATTAAAGATTTCAATGTTGAAACAACCGTTTGATTCAAAATTTAGCAAAATTTTAATCATAAGTTAATCTAGCAAGAATCCTCCGTTTTAAGTCGAACCGACTTTATAATATATCGATGCCATTTCAATATTAAATTAACTGAAGATCTATTACTAAGCACACTGCCAAAACACAAAAGGAAATATATAAGTTTTTTACTTCCACAAGCTACACGGTACGGTGTCAGACATTTTGAAGACAAGCTCTCTGAGAATAATTTTGAAATTGGCATAATGAACTAATAAGCTCTACGATACTATAATGATGAGAAATTATTGTGGTGAAAATATGTTCATAGTCTATACTCCATAACATTTCTGGCAGTGACTGTGAACTATGTGGACTATGTGAACTATGTGGACAAATAAAAACATTCAATATAAAATCATAATTGTATAAAACGTTAAACGTTAACTGTAATAACATAATTTTTTTATGTTATTTTGACACAAAGTTTTTTAAAAAAAAGTAATAATTTTGTAAGTAAAGTTATTGTTGAAATATTAATCGAAATGTTGGAAATTGTTTTAATAGTGTAAGTAATGGACTTGTAGAAATCCATCGGTAAATTTAAAAGTTTCACACATGTGCATGTGAAAACAATTAAGACATTTATACAAGAACAAAAATAGATTTGATTTAAAGTCACATATTTGCTAGGTATTTAAAGTAATTCAAATTTAAATGAAATAATGCATATTAATTTGGGAGATGCTTGGTAGGCCTATAAAAGATAGATGAAACAATTTTTAAAATGTATAAAAATATCTGACGAAATTTGAAATGATTTAACAATACTCAAATTTATTTTAGGAGTTTTAAAGTTTTTCGAAACTTCAAGGCTTAGATAGGGCAAATTGTAATAATTTTGTTCCTTGTATATTTGTCGTTTGTAATAATATTTTGACTAAAGGTAAGTGATAATATTTACCTTCAAAGCTGTAATAAAAATAATAAAAACAATGTCACAAAATGTTACTTTTCAACAAAATATGACTTTATCTAAATAAATGTGTAAAAAATTCAAGAAAAGGAAACACACTTTCTAAAAAAAAACTTTTCACAAAAACGTTTACGAACTAAAGCAATATAGGCTAGATCAAAAATTAATCAACATATTTTTTAAATAAAACTTATAATTTGTATAAAGAAAAATTAATATTGAATTGTATTCACATAAATAAAGAAAAAAGAATATATATTTTTTTAATTTCTATTCTATAATGCTTGTAAAATTAGTAAATATATTAAACGCCTTTTTTTAAATTATATTGTACCAAAAAATAATATATATCTCAAATAAAAATTGCTTATACCTCGATTAGAGTCATAATCGTTAAGGTGTTTTGATTAAAACATTGAACCACCTTCAGATTGAATCTCTGAACGGTCAAAGTTGTTTTTATCCGATATGTAAGAAGGTAATTAATTACCCGGAATTTGGCATTAACAGCGAAAATGCCGTAAGGCCATAATTATTCTAAAAACTTTTACGGAATTGCCTACCTGTAGCATAACAAGGTTTTACCACAAAAATGTTTATACTTTTAATTTGGTGACTTAAAAATACAAAAATATCTAAAGCGTGAGCCCGTGATCGAGTTATACCAACCGACCGGCTGCTGCCGTTAGCGACAGTAGTGCTAACATTTGTGAATAGAGTGTGCCATGTGGTCAGCATAACAAACTCTCCAGTCGTTGATCTCAGTTTTCTAGGCCGGAACCACAATTTTGTCATTAAAGTAGCTACTCATTTGACCTCACAAAGCTGAGTTTGACCTCTTTCCAGACCCACTGCTTCACAGAAAAATTCTGGAAGCACCGGGAATCAAACCAGGATTTGTAGCTAGGACCACCAGAGCACATGGGCGTGTAAAGATACAATGATGGAACCAAAACCATAAATTCTTACATAATTCTAAGAATATTCTTATATTGTCAATTTTTTTGTATCTAATTATTATTATTATTAGCACCGCGTCTTACTACCCATTCGGGTTATACACACTTACGCTAATGTGTAGTGGTAGGGTGATTTTGAGATGAAATGAAGGACCTACAGTTCAACGTGGGATCTGAACCATGATGGAGGCCTGGCATTCCTCACATTCACAAGATGTCTTGTCAGAGGTGAAGGTTTTGTATCTTGAAGTAGCCTTTTCTTAAACTTTATTTAACATGTATCAATATATAACTCAGGTTGTTTGGTTTATCCACGAAAATGGCCGGTAAGAATCTATTTACCAGAATTAATACTAAAGAAAGAAACCAGGAAAAGTATATTTGGGAATGCAACTCAATTCTGTCCTGGCGCAAATGTTAGAGTGAGTGGAGTGTTTAAAGCTTGATTCACAAGTTCGCCGAAACTATAATGCAGAATCTGCGCAGAAATCCACACACTTTAATTTGACCCATGATGCATTGCAACGTTAACTTAAAACAGCTGACTATCAACCTTTTTATTTTCTAGTAGATAGATATATTTTAGATCACTCTCCCGATGGAAGTTTTCAAACTATAAATCCGTGTCGTGGCACAATACACGATTTCCATTAACGGTTTATTTCAAACATCATCACAAAGGTTAACGAAGCTGTCTTCTTGCGCTTGGTTGTGCAGAGCGCATGCGCACTGGTTTAAGATCATTGGTTCTGAGATTTGAATGGTTCTCGAACATCTCAGACAGACCGAATGCAGTAGAGATGTGTTGATTATTTAGCGGAACAGCTCGCGCCGACAAGGCGGAAAATCTTGTTATTGGCTTAGAGCTCGTCACGTGACTACGTTTGTGTTCTGCGCTAGTTTTTCAGCGAACGTGTGGATACACAATACAAATCTGCGAGAGAGGTATAGTTCCTTCGACAGCGCCGGGTGAACTGCTCATTTTCTCGCCTCCCTTTATATTTTGTACATTGGTGTATACGGTGCGAAAATAATCCGCTTCAATGGCCACATAGTCCAAGGCGCTATTCTTGCAATGAACTAGACTGCCGATGACGGGGAGATCGAGGTTTGGATCACTGTCGGGTGGACTGAGGGTGGTTCTTCCCAATGAATTTACACTCTCCCTACACGCATATGTGGGTACATTTCTCATAAATATATCGTTCCTAATCTCTAAAAACATTACATTAGCGTAAGTATTACATAAGCGTATAATCAGAAGGGGTAGTAAGATGTTAGTGCTAAAAATAAGTGTGATACTGCTTAGAGTGCTTAGTTTGTCGAGTTAAGATGCAACTTTCTTCACAAAATAACTTATTCCCTAAGTAGGCAACGTCTTTATTTATTTATTTATTTTATTTTATTTTATTTTATTAATACCCTGCCTGCTCCAGGTCGGTCTTACAATTTGAGAGTTACTTATATTAATATTATTCTGGATATTAAAAGGGATTGAGAAATACAAATACTGAAACTAAATTTTAAAGCTTATTTTTAAAAGCCTACCATTTTTGTTAATGTACAGATTTGTACATATTATACTTGATGCCTTTTTTTAACATCCATTGCAGTTTCCGGTGCCCTGGCGGTCTAAGGGTAAGGTGCCAGACTTCTCTGTTGGAGGTCCGGGGTTCAATCCTCGGTCCCGGCACAGATTCATCTAATTACCAAACCCTTCCTTCACCTCTGACAAGACATCTTGTGAATGTGGAGAATGCCAGGCCTCCACCGTGGTTCGGATCCCCGTTAAACTGTAGGTCCTCCGTTTCATCTCACAATCACCCTACCATTACACATTAGCGAAAGTGCGTATAACCCGAACGGTTAGTAGGACGTGGGGGGATGATAATAATAATAATAATAATAATAATAATAATAATAATAATAATACAGTTTCCAACCTGTGGCCTGAGTTAGTTTTTTATTAGAGTCATATATTATTCCAACCCCGGTGGGCTTGGCCTGTTGTTGTTCATTATTTGATTCTTCATTTTTTTTTAATTGCTCAGAAAATGATTCTTCCCTCTTTTTATGAAAATATTCACAGAATTTAAATCTTTAAATTCTGATGATACAGCATTCCAAACCCTAGCCGCTTGAATTGTAAACGATTTTTTAAAGTTTTTGTTCGGTGTTTAGGTAGGTACTTGTAGATAAAATCGATTTGGGGTTCTATGTTTATTGTGTATTGAAAATATTTTGGTCACTCCTGACTTAAGATAAAATGGGCATTTCGATTCTATAACTTCATAAAGCTGTGAACTAAAGCTAAAAAAAGATGTCAGTTTTCCATATCGGGCTACTTTAATATTTTTAAGTAATAAGTGCTAATATGATTTATTTATTTTTAGGTGTGCGTCTGTAAAAGTTTAATAGTAAGGTATCTAAATGTCACCTTCAAAGCACAGCTATGTATATGCACACGACTTAAAACAAGCTTAACTTAATGACAAAACACCCATAAATCTTCACGCCTAACTCTAAACCGGGTAATATTATTAAATGAATGCTAAAATAAACCAAAATACAATATATTATTAGATTCACAGTCCAATTTTCAAATAAAATGCCTTATTTGATAGCTAGAAAAGTTATTGATCTACTTTCAAATATTCATACGGCAGGCCATGTGATCTGCAATTGTCACTTTTGATAGATATTGTCAATGACTATAAAATGATTATGGTTTAACATTAAAAGTTACCCATATTGACGGCAAAAATATATGTTTGTATTTACTAAATGGGCCTTTATTTTTCAAAATTGGATTGAGCCCATTTTCAAAGTTGTGCTAGTGATCTTTATTATTGTATTTGGTCTCTTCTAGACGTTATGTGAGGGCACGCGAATTAAAGCCAGTATTTCCGCAACTATTACAACAAGAAAATGTGTGTTTTTTTTGTTTGTTTTTTTGTCGCGATAGATAAAATAATGTTTCAGTAGAACTAATTAGTTGTTTTACACATATTATTCCCAACAGTTCTTGAATATTTTTCATGGGCTTCTTGTAATTTGATGATAACCTTTTAGTTGTTATTTTCTTTAATAAAAGTGTCTTATCAAATGCTAGTATGCTCATGAACTGTTAATATTATTATGGGATAGAAAATTAAATTAAACGTATCTACTAAAGCGCTAATATTTTTCTTCTAGCACCATGTCGAACTACCCGTTCGGGTCATTATTCTAATTCGTTAGGGGTGAGGAATGTTGGATTCAGAGGAAGTATACCTCAATTTGCGTGGAGGGAGAGTGGAAAACTACTTATAGAAAACTGACCTCAGTACAACCAACTGGGACTTGAACCCCGATCTCTTCGTAATTGGCAATTCCAGATATTGTTAGTATGACGCCTTCGACCTTGGGGCCACCGAAACGTGTAACGAATATTTTTTATTTTTTCTAAAAAAAAATACTGGTATTAATCAACGTACCCTTCCATACCACCTTAACCATCAACCATGGAAATGGCTAGAATTTCAGTTGCTTTGGATCAATATTCCCAACCTTCGAAATTAGCCCAATTATATATTTTGAATGAGTCTGTAACATTTTGCTGACGTTGCTATCCCAACACAACCCCCACACTTTATGAGTTGCCACCCCCACCCCCACCCCTAGCTAGTGTAGAACATAAACGAACTATGTTAGAAATGTACGGATTGTTGAGAGACTGTGATGTCATAATGTTGTCCCCCCACGCCTCCTTCCCACTACAGCCAATATCATCGCTGAGGAAACTGCAGGTCTTACGGACAAACGCTTCATCTTCTCTCTCTCTCTCTCTCTCTCTCTCTGTTAACTGTTGCCAAATCTCCTCACTCTCAGTTATGTCTGAAGGTGGTGTGCTGGGTTAAAAAAAGGAGCCATTGCAACCTCGAAGAACCAGCGTTGCAAAACTTGTCTAATATTTGAAGAGAGATTGACCACACGAAAACGAGAGAATGACAACGTCGTTTCCAAATAATAACTATGCAGTTCCCTCAGAGATGATATCCAGTGTAATAAGTCACACAGATAAACCTGTTTCCATTCAGTAAAGGTGGTCAAGTAAAGAGGAAGGTAATAACATAGCTTATATATTTTTAATATTAAATGATGACAAAAAAATTGCTATGTTTCTTTGTAACTAAATAAAAGTATTGAAAATTTAAAGGTCTAATTTTATTTCCTATTGTCATTTTCAACATTCTAAACAATACGTTTCAATGCAGTAACACCTATCTACAGTAGCCCCGTGACTTCTTTGCTGCTGACTGGCAGCTCACAGCTGACTTCTGACAGTCAACATAAAGGTATATACCTAGATTTTGACTGTCAGAAGTGACAGCTGCTAAACACATGTTTTTGCAGATCATTTGATTCGGCGTAGGGATAGATAATTTGGTCTGGTAACTTTTCAAAGCTGTCAGTCAGCCCCAAAGAAGCCGTGGGGATACTGTAGTCTATATGCATGAATTTACTAATAAGTAAAGGGTATACTTATCTAAAATGTAGTCCCATTTGCCTAACGTAGGGGTGGGAAACTTTTAAGGTAATTCGACCATCAACATATCACACAGCTATAAATAGTGATTCAATGGTTCCAAGTCATTACAACTCACGAGTTAGAAAGGTGTCAAAATTGATATATTATGATTTCACGAACCATTGTATTTATAATATTAAAAATAATATTAATAATTTAAAATATATTTCATTGTATACACCTCATATGAATGTCTAGTTATACTCAATTTCAGTACCATAACATTGTCTTAACTATGGTAAGCGAAAAAGTCACCACAGTTAGTTCACTCATCCGGGATTCAAATCCCCAGAATCCCTATTTCAGTTGACCCGATCCAGATTAACTTGATTCCTTAGGTCATGTGGTCACCGGCTCAGATTTATCTGCGTCTTCAACCATTATATCTATATTTTATTTAGCACAGCCTCTTACTAACCAATCGGGTAAGTATTTAATTACGCTAATGGTCTAGGAATTGGGAAGGTTGAATTTATAGGAAGTGAACCCGCATTTGCGTAGAAGGAGAGTGGAAAAACCTCCTGAGTTCACCCTACCTCTATTCTAACCTCGATCTCCCCGTCCTCCGCAGTCTAACTCAACATTAAACTAGCGCGTTAGTTACTCTACGCCACTGAGGTGGGTAACCATTCCATGCATCAATTGGGTAGAAATTACGGAGGTAGAGTTTTGAGGAGATCTAAATGCATTTGTGTGCAGGGAGGATTGTAAGCCATTTAGTAAACATCCATGCTCAAATCATCTGTCCAAGAATCGAACCCTGTCTAGCCCCATCACATGCGAACCAGACTAAATGAGCTTGATATTTAGCTATAAATGAATCTAGTTAAGTACACATTGAAATAAAGCGACGGTATGGCTGTAAGTATATATAGAAGGCGAAACCAAGATGACTGGGAAACAATCATAGCTCGTGGTAACCGATGATTTCCATAACTCCATCAAAGACTGGACCTTAAGCTAAAAGTGAAGAGTGTCCTTGAACATTGGACGAAACCTGGATAAATTATCTGTATTTTATTACTATATTTAAAATAATCAAGATATATAAAATTAAATTACTACTATAAAATAACTTTATCAATCAAAATAGTTTAAAATCTATATTTAACTAGAAAATTCATATTGAAAAAACTTCTCATGAACCTCCATTTTATAAGTTTAATAAATAAAATGGGGGTTCATGTATTCCTGAATATTTAACAAATATGATTTAAGTGCGCTGATTGTATAACTGTCGTAGCTGACAAAATCTTAACCGATACCAAATAAATTACTAAATCTTAATATCATTAATATATCAAATTAAATACTGCATAGAACAAAATGTAATCACTATATAAAAATCTAATAAAACATTATATATAAAACTATTTATCAAACAAATCTAATTATTAAAAATAAAATCTTAGTTATAAAGAATATTAACTCATTTTTAATAAATATTTTAAATAGACTTTTATGTGATTAATTATTATAAATTACAATTTTATCACAATTCTAGTAAAATAATCCCACATTGCCACTCTAAGTTCAAGATCCTGGGTTCGAGTCCCATGTCTAAATATCATTGTACAATTAATTTAAATTAATGGAATTGTGGTCTCTTCCATACAGACATTCTAGTAATTACAATTATGTGTAACTTGTGTGTTGAAATTCATAAAATAAAAAATAAGTCAAAAAGACTGCAATAATGTTTATATTAGCTCACTTTTTTTCCCCTTCTCACCTTAAGTTTGAGTGATGTAAGTGACGTTAACAGCTATTGCAATCACACAATAATGGTCGAGTGGATGTAAGGGGCTTTAAACCTAGAGGAAGATATGAATTGGTGGGGAATTGAAGAGACAACTGAGATTAGTAACTGGGTCATGTCCCAAGGGAACAACTAAATAAACTTGCGAGGGGTACAGATTAAATGAGAACGAAAACAAAGCTTATATTATAATCTCTTATCACTTTTATAATTACTTTTTAATTGTGTGACATTTTTGTTAAAATAACTTTCATTCTAATCGGCTAAATAATATGTCCCAAGCTAACCTAGAAATATAATCCTAACACTTCTCTAAAATTGTGTCACATAAATTTGGGTCGAAAAATATTTTTCGTGTGTTTTCGTTTTCAATCGTACACCTTTTTAATCTTCTAAATTAAACCCATTTCAAATAGATTACTGTAGATTTTAGAATATAAGAAAAAATATGCTTTTTTTACAAGGAATATTTTGATTAACTTTTGTAAATCAACTCAACAAAATCAGCAAACCAATTAGAAATTAAGTTAGTACTAAAGCCGACATAGCACCCAGTCCCCATCAATCAAGGCTTCAATGTGAAAAGGAAGTCCCCAATTTCATCAACGTTACTTTTTGATTCCTATATATATATAGAGAGAGAGAGAGAGAGAGAGAGAGGGAGAGAGATTAAACAATAGAGTTGATGAAATTGGGGATTTCCTTTTGCAGTGAATTTAATATATATTTATATATTTATATTCATATGCCAGTACAGAGGATTGAACCCCGGACCCACAGTACAGAAGTTTGACACTTTACCCCTAGACCGCCAGGTCACTATATATATATATATATATATATATAAATCATCATCCCTAAGCCCACAAAGTCACTTTATGTAAACTTAAATCATTTATTTGCAATAACTTAAGAAATATTAATTATTAGAAACACTGTGTTAAAATTAACCTTTCAACATCCGTTTCAGTTTTCATATTATGGACCTTTTTTAAAAAAATCAAAGATGTTTCTTTTTGGCCAAAATCGATAACATTTTCGTATTTTGTTAAAATTATATTATAAGTGTTTAAAATATCTATCAAATGAAGAAGAACAGTCTCAAACTATGATAAACAAACTAGTTGATAACGAAAGAATGTACGGAATGATAGTTGGCATTGATAAAGTGATTATCCCAGAGAGAATAACCACTGAACATTGAGGTGGTCAATCAACAGCTGAATAATGTGGAGCATTTCAAATGTTTAAGAAATTTAATTATGAAAGACAAGCGGTGTTCACGGGAGATTAAGTCAAAAATAGCCCTGGCCAAGTTTGCTTCCAACAATAAGATAATTCTACTGAATAACAAATTTTACATGGAGATGAGGGAAAAACTGGTGATGTTTTTCAAATGGAGCAGCACTTTATATTAAACTGAAACAATGGACCCTAAGGCACATGTTTACACAAAACATTTTGAAACATGATGAAACGAAACATCTTGAAAACACAACACAAAAAATGTTTCAACTATTTACTCAAATTAAATATATTGAAAAAAACATTTTCAGTTTGTTTCTAAGATGGCGGCGTGTAATGTTAGCGAAACTGATACTAATGAAGTGTCAGCTATAATTTCCTGGTATTGGTTGGTTAATCAGGAGAAAGCATCAAGTAGAGGATACCGGGTTCACCCTATCAATGAAAAAAGAATTGAGAAATGCTCTTTGTAAAATTACCCATCAATGTCTCTACAAACAAAACAAGATTAATCAACAAATCTCAAGTTTTGAAGGAGACTATCGTCACGTGACCATACCACCCGACTTGCGCTTGCGCAGTGGCGTATTTTTCACGAAACACGTGAAACAAAGTGGATGAAACATGGGAGTAGGGAATAGAGCTGCTTTGTTTCAACGTGTCTCACTGTGTGTCATCATGTTTCATCGTGTGTCATCGTGTGTCGTCGCTTTTGTTCCACCTTGTCCAGCAAGTGTGCAGTGACTCATTCTAAAGCATGTGATCAAAGCGGAATGACACATGATGAAACATAACGATACAAAAATGTTTCGTTTCATCTTGTTTCGAAAAGTTTTGTGTCGCCAAGTGTGCACACTGCCTAAGGAAAATAAAAATAAATGTTTTGAAATCTTCAAGATGTGATATTTAAGGAAATTACAAAACATCGAGTAATTGTATACGGTAATTAATTAAGAATTTCTAAGAAGAATAAATGAAAAGAGATCCATTCTGAAGGTGATTGGTTATTTTAAGTAAGGTAATCTGGATTGGTCACATTGTGAGAAGAAATAGATTATTGGTTAAAGTCATAGAAGTCAAAGGACAAGCTGTAGAGCTCAATTTGAACAAGGCAATGGGTCTGTTGAAATATTGAACACCTAATATTATTAAGTGACAGCTACTGACGTATGAATACGTGAAATTAGATATAGTAACTTTTCTAGCTGTCATTTACTCCTTTCATATGAAAATGGGTCTGTAGATAAAACTTATCCTTCTTTTATGAAACTGTAACAAGTTCCTAAATTATAGATCATGCCTGGAGATATTAGTAAAATTTATTGACCCCTGGGATCAGAAAAACTTAATAACATGTAATTGATATAATGGTAGATACAATACATAAAGCAAATACAAAAAGGTTGGCGATAATCTGTGTAACTATCGTACATAACATATTACCAAATATTTAATTATATTTGAATAAGATTGGAAAAGTTCGTTTATTAGTTTATGTAATAATGTCTAGCTATTAACTATGTTAACTTATTGTGTAAAGATAATTGAATAATTTACCGTCACTTATCGTAGTATTAGAGTTGCGTTTATTTTAAGTTGTTCAAGCATTGAATTTTTATTTGCTACGATGATAAGTTGATATATTTTTATCCATATATGCCAATTTTAAATGACTAATTCAATATTAAATGTTGATTATTATATATAGCAAATCCAACATTGTGCCTAACATAAGTTAATATAATGTGTGTTGATCAAGAAGAATCTACTCAATAAATAAACATAGCTTATTTGAAGATTTATGTTTTCTCCCTAGCTTGATATAGTTTTTTTTAAATAACTGACAAAATCAATATTTTTCTTTGTTTTTGGCCTATAACTCTATAACCATTGCAGATAGACATTAATGATAAATACTAACAATATATATTTTCTGATTCTCTAGCCCATTTGTTTAAGACAATTTTAGATACATTCATCCAACCGTTTATGAGATATTGGTGAAAAAATGCAATAAACTGCCGTCATTTTCCAGGATGGTGGCCTTAGCACAGCATTCACGGGTGCTATCGAGTATTAACAATATCCAAATGCAAAATCTACCATTTAGGGTAATTATTTCAAGGTTGGGAATTATATTAATTATCGTCGCAAAGTTTTATTGGTACACATGACAGTAGATGGGACATATATATCACTAGACCCTTCCCCCC
>CABFOV010005273.1:0-35963 GCA_902141375.1 Timema poppense
CCACCTTTGTTACATTAGGTTAGTAGCAACACTTTCAACACATGTCTGAAACTAAACCACCTTTGTTACATTAGGTTAGTAGTAACACTTTCAACACATGTCTGAAACAAAACTACCTTTGTTACATTAGGTTAATAGCAACACTTTCAACACATGTCTGGAACTAAACCACCTTTGTTACACTAGGTTAGTAGCAACACTTTCAACACATGTCTGAAACAAAACTACCTTTGTTACATTAGGTTAGTATTAACACTTTCAACACATGTCTGGAACTAAACCACCTTTGTTACATTAGGTTAGTAGCAACACTTTCAACACATGTCTGGAACTAAACCACCTTTGTTACATTAGGTTAGTAGCAACACTTTCAACACATGTCTGGAACTAAACCACCTTTGTTACATTAGGTTAGTAGCAACACTTTCATCACATGTCTCAACAGGTCTATAACAACACCTGTGCTAAGGCCAGTCTTAAACCTTACTTCCTTTTATAAGGCCTGATCATGACAGGGTTTTAACAACACTTTCATTATAATAAAATATATCAGCACTAATTTTGTTCTTATATCTGAGTTTTGGAACATCAGAATAAGTCTGCTTCGGTGGCCGCAAGCTCTAACGCGCTACTCTCGCATTAGACTAGACTGCCGATGACTGAGACATCGAGGTTCGAATCTTGGTCAGGTGTACTGAAGGTGGTTTTTCCTAAGTGGTTTTCCACTCTCTCCACGCAAATTTGGGTACACTACCTAAAAACTATAACCTTCTGTATTCATAAAACCATTAGTGTAATTAATACATAAGTGTATAACCTGAACGGGTAGTAAGACGCGGTGCTAAAAATAAAGATATAAGTATTAGGAAGATATACATTTAGAGGAAATGTACTCGAACTTACGTGGAGGGAGAGTGGAAAATATTTATAAACCCTCAGCACTCCCGTTAGAGATTCTAGCTCTTAACTCATCGCTAGCAAACCGGACCAGTCCGTATGGCCACCGGTATGGGTGAACATTATTCACACATCACCAACATGATCAGTTATAGGAGTTATCTCACAGATAACTTTTATTTTTGTAAATGAAATGCTACATGTGGGCCATCGCACTGTATGGAGCAGAAACTTGGACTCTCAGTAAGAAGGAAAATAAATACTTAGAGGGCTTTGAAATGTGGAGCTGGAGAAGACTTGAGAAGATCAGGTGGACAAATGAAGAAGTCATAAGAAGTGTGGGTGAAAATAGAACCATTTTGGATGTGACTCTTCGGCGCAGAGCAAACTGGATCGGGCACATCCTTAGGAGGAACTTTCTTCTTCTCGACGTCATAGAAGAAAAGGTTGAGGAAGAGAGGAACTTAGGAAGGATGAGGATTCAAATATTAGAAGACTTGAAGGAAAGAAGAAAATTCTGGGATCTGAAGGAGGATGCAGGGGACAGGGTGCATTGGTGGTATAAGTTCATTGACAAAAGGAATGGGCCTGTCGTAAGACAGAAAACCTAATAATAATAATAATAATAAATAATACGTGGAGTAATGAATCGTATGGTGAATCTATAAAGTACGAGTGTGATTACATTTTTTTGGTACAAATAGTACATAAAATAGAAGACTTGATAATAAAAACTACACTAAAAATTATTTAAATAAAAACTTAAAAACCCAAGGTGTAGGGGTAGAAACACTCAACTGGTTCTAGTGAATAATTTGCTTCTTGGGTAATAAATGCGCTTAACTCAACAGATGTAGTTTATTAATTGCTTGAGCTACGATAAATCACCTAGCAAGTGTGGAAACCAGATGTTGGAAGAAATATCATCAGATAAATAATCACATATCTGCAGAGAATAACGGTTTAAGTAACAATAAAGCAATAGACAGGTGAAGGATAAAGCCTCATTGAGAGATCAAATACAAATATTTATTTAATTATAAAAGTAAGACTAGTTTCACATTTTAAGTTATTTTGTAATGTTTCGATTTATCTCCACCAGTATTTTAAACAATTGTGACATCAGGGGTGGTTTTGCCGTTTAAGGCATCGAGCTCACAATATATTGGCGTTCGGGCGATGGGCAAGTCAACTTTCGAATATCGGCTGGGTTATTTATTACGGTAGTTTTATCGTACTTTTTATATGCTAATATGGGTGCACTTCTCTCATTTCCTCTACTCCTTAAATTATGCTATGAGTCACTTTTGTGATGAATGTAAGAGTTAATAATCATGTATTTTTAAAAGATCTTTCCCAATTATAGTTAAAGCTAATCTTTCTTTCGACAATATTTAAGTGAATATATAACCATAAAACCGAAGATTTGAGTATAGCTTTTAAAAGACAATCCAATAAATACATAATAGATTATTTTAAACAAAAGTTTGGGGTCGAATTAAGGTCCTTTTAACTTGTAAACATCGCTAGCCATAAATACAACCACAAATTTGGAAAAGCCACGGTAATATTAACAATAGAAATGTAGGACACTTTTTTTTTGCTTCGAACAGGCAGAAAAAAATCTCATTTTATTTCTTACAATCAAGTTTTTTTTATAATTTTAAAATATCGAATCAAAAATTTTAAATTTCGGCTTATAGGTGCATATGTTTGTGTATAAGGGCTATTGATTTAAAAAATTTATACCTCTGAGCTCGATAAATATTGCGCAATGTTCATTACAAGACAAACATACTCTTAATTTTATTAATATAGAACGCCATCATAGCAGGCCCAACTCAGTTCCCGGCTCGCGCGAGGTATTATGGGAGTAAAAGGGAAAAGAAAACACCTACGATATGCCAGAAATGTGTGCAGTGCATTCGTATTTGAATGATTACTCGAAATTTTCCGCGGTGACGATGGGGGACAAAGCGACAAAGTTTCTTGTTAATAACTACAGTATGTCCCTGTTATGAAAGAATGAAGATTTGTGTACAGTGCTTATCTGTGAAGATATTCTAAAATGGTCAAAAACAACCTTTTCAGTGTAGTTTTTATCCCAATATCATTTAATATTGCAACAATGTTCAGTATTAGGAACTTCTATTAACTCTGTATCTACATTAATGTTTCATCAGAAATGATCCACGTGCAACATTGTTGGTGTAAACTTAATATTTCTAGCCGACTGTAGCACAGAGTTAATTGGCATGTGGTGCACACGCTAAATGGTAGTATTAAGATTTCAAACAAGGCAATTGAACAAATAATGGCTCTTAAGTAGTTTATCCCCGTAGTTGCAGATTAATTTCTACTACTGAGATGAAGATTTGTTTGAGATAGTTGATGATGACGTCATATCCAAGATGTACCGGTCGTGGAAGTGTACGGCGATGTATTTACACCGCTTGCTCCAGAATGATATATAACACAAACATTTACTTTAGACCTTGTTGAGTGAGTGTTTATAATTATTAGACATCTCTCACTTCCAATAAATGAGCACAATCCTTTTTTTATTTGTAGTTAACCAAGTCTTACTACCCATCCGGACTAACCTCATACTTATTAAGGATGAGGCAAATTAAAATTAGGAAATGTACCAGCATTTGCGTCGAAGGAAAGTTGAATACCGCTAAGGAGAAAAACACCCTCAAAACACCTGGCTGAGATTCCAAGCCCGACTCCCCCCTCCACCAGAAAACTCCAACTAGATTAACTTGAAGTTTAGAGTTCGATTCCAACGGTAGGGAGTTGAAGCTATCTTGTCTTGATCGTGGTACAACCTGGGATATGTTGGTAGCCGAGTTATTAGATAAAGGTTATCTACTGTTCTACATGGTCGACCTAGGTGGTTTTGGGGTAAAGTGCTTGCCTCAGGACCCGATGCTCGTGGGTTCAAACCCAGCCGGGGTTAACGGATTTTTCCCAAGCGATAAAAATCCATGGCACAGCTTTCTTAAAAGGGTAAGTAAAGCCGTCTGTCACATGTCGACTGTGGCATCTAAGAGAACCCTGGAAGATATGTGGAAATACATTTACAGGCTAAATTGGTAGGTTCTTTCGCTCTCGTTCGTATACATACTTGTGTCCTGATATATAAGTAGTCAGTTAAGAACGTTAACGTTAAATACATTTTTAAAAATGTTCTATTTAGCCCCAGTTTGATCCCCGGTGGAATATAGCTACAGTAGCCCCATGGCTTCTTTGGTGCTGACTGACAGCTCACAGCTAACTTCTGACAGTCAACATTTAGGTATACATCTGAATTTTGACCGTCAAAAGTGACAGCTGCCAAACACATGTTTTTGCAGATCATATAGTTCGGCGTAGGGATACATAATTTGGTCTGGTAACTTTTCAAAGCTTTTATCTGTCAGCTGTGAGCTGTCAGTCAGCACCAAATAAGTCATGGGGCTACTGTATATACATTTAATGCGTATATTTGTCTCACGGCCAGACGGTTTAAGGCAGAGACCGACAACTCATCGATCTCACGGCTGAATTCAGTCGATCACGCTAAGAAAACTACATCATCATTTAAAGTCGATCTTTAAGTCTGTTTAAAGTCGCAAATAAATCAATGACTACCAAAGTTACCTTAATCGTTCATATTCGGTTATGTTATAAAAAAAATTAAATTTGAAAAATAATGTATATTTCATTTATTAAATATATTTTTACTTTCTCTCGACACCTCAGAGATGAAGTATTGTGATCGTAAAAAAAAAAAAAATCGAATTGGAAATTTTGATAACTTTCGACGTTTCATGACCCCCTGAAACAAAAAAAAAAGTGTTTTTTGCGATGGCTTCTGTCTGTCTGTCTGTCTGTACCTCGGGCTGGAGCCGAAACTATTTTACCGATCGGGCTTAATCTTGGTATTTGGGGTTTTAATAGGGTCCCCCCTTAGGGTTTATTGGAATTAGGTTTATAACCCTGAGTTTTAAGGTAGTTTACTGAAGGCCAAAAAGAGAAAAAAATCTGTTTTCTCGAAATTCGCTTTAATGATTCTGATTAAATTTCATATCTATACACTGTTTATCACTATAGCAAAGATATCAGTTCTCATTTTCTCATAAAAATGACTTTGAGGGTACTTTATATATGGGAAATTTTCCAATTTTCATAATTTCTCCGCAACTATTTGAGATATATGAAATAACGGATCATTGTAACGTTGCAGTACTATTAAAGATTAAAATCTTGTATTATATATATATATATATATATATATATATATAGAGAGAGAGAGAGAGAGAGAGAGAGAACCAATAGTTTCTGAGCTATAAGAAAAAAAAAATATATATATATACTTTTTAACTCAAGTCTTAAAAAATGAATTTAATTCTTATTTTCGTTGGTGGACAAAGATGTTTCTCTTTTATCAATTTGTCTGTAACAGTTTTCCTAGTTCCTAATGACATAGAGTTAGTAAGTAACTGTGTATATTTTTTAATTTACTATCTTTGGTGTGGTGTTTCTACAACAATGTATACACCTATTGTTTCGCTTCACAAATATTACGAGTTTTTAGTAAATTACATTAATTTAAGATAAAGAGGGAGAAATTCTGTGTGGTACACTGAACCATTTATTTTCTATTATGGTGAGAACACAAGTATTTAAGGAATAAATATAAAATATACGGTAGTAGTGGTGATAACTGACAGCTAGACCAGATCTACTATCATGTATTAATTTATAACTTACTAGTTTTACACACAAAAGTAACATTTTATGGTAAACATAAAGCTCGATTTGAAAAAAAGTGAGAGTCTTTTTTGACTGACAAAACTAGGATTTTAAATTTCAGCGTGAAATTTCAATGTTTTTTTATAATAATGTATGACAAAACAATATGCCTAAAATGACTGGAAAAACCATCCAATTTTCCCGTTGACCTCGTTAATAGATTTTAGGTACTAAACAAAGTTTTTGCCAAAAATCTATAGATCTTCAAAGCTATATATACCTTGATGGTTATTGGCATTGCACTGGTGCTAAATGTTTATATTAAAATTGATATTAAAGATGAATTTACTTGAACATTTTAGTGTCAATACTGGATAAATAGGGGGTTAGGCCAATAGAATATGTTTGTAAGGAAGACATATTAATAATGACTGATAACTGTCTACGCCTTAAGACGATTGGCCCTTTCAATTTGGAATGGAAATACAGAGCCATGGGAACAAACGGTTATCTTAAAGAATTTTCATTGTTTTGCAATTTTATTTTCGGAAACGGTTTGTTCAAGAATAGAAGCATGTTGATTAAGTTATACTTTTTATATAAACACCTCCTCTATAATTTTACCAATGATCAAATATCAATAATTTCGACATTTTTCAATAGAAAACTGCCGGCTGCATAGCAAGAAAATATAACAATTAATAAACACTGATACATTATCTTAGAAGAGGTGTTGAAAATACTACTTTAAAAATTTCACTCGTTCTCGAGAAAACTGATATTTCCAAACGTATGGTTTTTCTCGCAAGAACTGTCCGGTAGCTAGCACCATCTACTGTTTCCATGATCCATCAGTTCTTGTTGGCGCGGAAGGATACTTTGGTTGGTTGTGAAGCCACGACACGCCTTGCACCCTTCCGCCCACCATCCCACAAAATAGGTCTTAGACTTGCACTCGACAGGGCAGAGGGCCTTAAGAGAAAATGTTAAAAATATGTTGAGTATCAGTCTTTCCTGTTGTAACCGATTGAAGTTGGATCCCCCAGCATTCTGATCCAGACATGCTATATGTGTATACAATCCAGTCTGTAGCTTTGAACTTAATTTTTGTGATGTGTGTTGGGTTTTTATTTATATTATAAATTAAGAATGTATAAAATCAGACAGGAATGGATAGACAGATAGTTGTTCAGGGGAACTCAGTTTGATTCTAAAATAGTGCATTGTAGATGTTTTATAATTATTTTTATTAAAAACATAAATCTAGTGCTGTTCCCTCATCATGTATGTAGTTTAAGTTTATGATAGTCTCTTCTAGTGTTCAATTTATTTATTTATTTATTTATTTACTCATAACCTACAAATTTCATCTCGTCGTCTATCTTACAGTATGAGCGTTACTTGAGAGTTACTTATGCTAATAAAATAAATCACACAATTAAAGAAATATGTTGTTGATATATTTAACAAGTTTTACACCCGTAAATTAGTTTCACCTCTTTTGAAACCACCTTCATATAAAATAAAATAAAATATATATATAAAAAGAGCTATCATAGTTTCTCTCAACATGTAGAACTTCTCACGGACCAAATCTGTAATGTGGTGTGAGATGACAGTGGACTAATTTATTTCCCGTCGGCAATCAAGAAGAGATTGTTTTCTTTCTCAGCGGGGAAATTTCTCTTTCCACCCAGTACAAAAAAAAAAAAGAAGATAAAATACATGCAACAAACCTATTAAATGTTTACACTGAGGTAAAAACCAGCTCCATTTAATAATTATCACGGAACAAGAAATACGACTCTTCATAGGCGAACAGAACGTTACAAAATAGGTAATGTTGTTCCATAAATAAAATATATATATATTTACCTTTAACTTTTTAAAATGATTTATTATTACTTTGTTTTAAAATTAATTTTATTATGTATTGAATAAATCATTCTAATTATGTATTTCAAGGCGAGATTTTTTTTTAACGAAATTCTCAGTATTTTTTTGATCTGGAAACGTAAAATACAACCAAAAGACAAACACCTAGGGGAAAAAAAGTCTTGGAAACAATATTTACTTAAAAGCATGTGTATGTATCTGAATAGCTCAGTGTTCATAGCATTGGCGTACTAAGCCATAGGTTCCGGGTTCGATTCCCGTGTACAAGTGTCATTTTTCAAATTTAAATAATTTAATATTTAGATGCGTCTATAAGCGTGATTAACAAATATAATAGCTTGGCTATTTAATCCATATCAAAATAAAATTGGCCAGAATAAATCAAATATTGCTTAAATATGTAAGAATAGTTAAATTTTCTACACGTCATATTAATCTCAACTGTGCTTTTCTATTTGTCATGGTTACAGTGACCTTAAAACAGAAACTTTTGGAACCAAGAAAACAAAATATTTTCTTTAGCGCCACATCTTACTACCCATTTGGGTAATACGTTTAAGTACTAATTACGCTAATGGGCTAGAAATTGGGAAGGTTGAATTTAGAGGAAGTGAACCCACATTTTTATGAAGATAGAGTGAAAAATAATTTAGGGAAAACCACCCCCAGTTCACCCGACCGAGATTCGAACCTCGGTCTCCCCATCCTTGGTAGTCTAAACAAAAGCTTAGTTCGAATTACACCGTGACTAATAAAAATTACGAAAGAATTTTTCGGATTAATGCGTGTAGAAAATTCAACTAAGCTTAAATGCCAAGTATATATTTTATTACCTGTTTCGCCGGCCACATGGTCTAAAGTGTAACTAGACTATACCACCGATAACGGGGAGATTGGAGCTCGATTCCAGATCAGGTTTACTGGAGGTGGTATTTACCTGAATATCTACCCATAACCCTTCTAAGTAGATTTCCCCACCAGCGGTTATTAAAATATTCGTACAACTCTTAACCTCTATTAAGACGCTGGTAAAAATAAATAAATTATAACTTAATTATCAGAAGGCAATCGAAGCTCTTCCAAAAGGGAATATATATATTTAGCACCGCGTCTTACTACCCATTTGGGTTATACGCTTTAAGTACTAATTACTCTAATGGATTGGGAATTGGGAAGGTTGAATTAGAGGTAATGAACCCGCATTTGCGTGGAGGGAGATTGGTAAACCGTTTAGGAAAAACTACCCCCAGTTCACCCGACCGAGATTCAAACCTCGATCTCCCCGTCCTCAGCAGTCGAGCTTCAACCACGACGACAAGCGCGTTAGCCAACTACGCCACCGAGGCGGGTCAAAAGGGAATAAAAGAGTTCCAAGTAGCTTTTGTAAAAATCTTCAATTTATTATTTGTTTCAACAGATAAAATCATTATAATACAATAACAAAATATATTTCAGGACGTGGCGAAGGAGCTTTGAATGACCACCCAGTCAACCCAGACTTTGTCAGATGCTCGACCATGGCCATAACAATAATTTTACGATTTTTTTTCATTACTGAAGAAAAAGCACATCAACAAGTTTCGTCTCTATTTCTTTCTTCTCTTTCTATCTCAAAGGTTTAATCGGCTACTCCGTGTAGAAAAAACCCAGAAGATCTTGATGAGGTGTTGACAAACGAATTTATAACCTCTTGTTTCTTTCTGAATGGAGAAAATAACTTTTTTGTTGTTGTTTTTTTACATGGCGAAAGTCATAACTTCTGTGTGATCGTGATAAAGATGAAGGGGGACGATTTTCAACGACCTAGTTGAATTTGTGCAGGTAGCTAAAAGATCCCAGAAGAGCCAGTGTGTAAATTTCCCACAGGGCGAAATAGTTGACACGTGTGTGGTCTGGCGCATCACAGTCCAAGTTGGTCAGTCGCCCGATAGGGGCGCATTGATGTCTTCTTAAGTGCTGACAAATCGCTTAAACTAAGGGGCGTAGCATTGACGTATTCATTACAAACTCTTCTAAACGTATCTTTATAACCTATCGCAGGGAACCGGAGACAGGAAGATCTACGTTTAGATTGGAGTGACCTGGTTCGATTCCTACCCGTGATGGTAGGTACAGTAGCACAGTATTATTATTATTATTATTATTATTATTATTAGCACCGCGTCTTACTAACCGTTCGGGTTATACGCACTTACGCTAATGTGTAATGGTAGGGTGATTGAGAGATGAAATGGAGGACCTACAGTTTAACGTGGGATCCGAACCACGGTGGAGGCCTGGCATTCCCCACATTCACAAGATGTCTTGTCAGAGGTGGAGGAAGGGTTTGGCAATCAGATAAATCTGTGCCGGGACCGAGGATTGAACCCTGGACCCCAACACAGAAGACTGACACCTTACCCCTAGACAGTCAGGTCACCAGTAGTACAGTTGTCCTACATACAGAACCATAGAGTGGTTCTTGCAACATGTCCTCCAGTTTGTTCATTAATGTTGTTTATATTATTATTATCATCATCATCATCATCACCGCGTCTTACTACCCGTTCGAGTTATACGCCTATGTACTAATTACGCTAATGGGCTAGAAATTGGGAAGGTTGAATTTAGAGGAAGTGAACCTGGATTTGTGTGGGAAAAGAGTGGAAAACCATTCAGGAAAAACCACCCCCAGTTCACCCGAGCGAGATTCGAACCATGATCTCCCCGTCCTTTACAATCTGGCTGAACATGAAACCAACGCGTTAGCTAACTACGCCACCGAGGTGTTTTTTTTAAAATGAAGACCCACTTCATTGGCCGTATGGTCTAACGCGCTACTCTAACAGTTGACTAGACTGGCGATGACGGGGAGATTTTTGTTAGAATCTCGGTCGGGTGTACTGAGGGTTTTATCCAAAATTGTTTTCCATTCTCCCTCCACGTGAATGCGGATACATTTCCTATTTCTAAAACCATTAACGTAATTAGTACATAAGTGTATAACCCGAAAGGATAGTAAGACGAGGCGTTAAAAATATATAGTAAATTTAAATTAAGAAATTGTTGTTAACTATCGACATGATCTGAAGCAAATAAAATATCGCCAAACAAATTTTAACAAACTGTGGATTTGTAATTTAGGTACAACATTATTTAATTAGGCTTGTCCTCTGACTATATGGTTCATTCTTTTATACGTTCATTGTCTATCTGGTTGAGTTTAATTTTTTTTTCCCTCTCCAAATTTTGTCAATTTTTTTTCCTCAAACGACCATCACATGCAAGTCACTTGAAAAAATAACATCAAATTGTTCGTAAGCTTTACTTAAGCAAACCAAATATGTACAGTAATGGTCTGTATATTTTAGTTGAGTGTGTATATTTACTTTAAAAATCTCTTAATGGAAAATAACAAAAATGTGTTTACATATTGACAAATCAAATACCAGTGAGCTAAGTAAACTTACTACATTGCAACTTCCCTGTAAATAACAACTGTTCTTTTAATATATCAGTTTAAAAACGTAATATTACGGTACCTAATGTAATAAGTAGGCAATTAAAAATATGTAATCATAAGCTAACTTGAGAACTATGAAATAAAATTCTAACTTGTACAATTTTGAACAATAAGATTTGATTTTGACGTGTTAATATTACTATTAAAAAAAAACATTAATTTTCAAGAAGGAAATTTAAATTATTCTCAAGAATTACAAAATAATTATTAAAGTGGAGCTTTATATTGACAATTAGCACAAGGTGGTAAGTAAACAGACAGAGAATTAATATATTTTAAAACGATAATTTCGATGGAATTCAGAACATTTTTAGAGAGATGTTGGATCTGCCAGTAGAATGGGATAGGTTTAAGATTAGTAAGCCTAAAAAAAAGTTCTCATCAAAAATTTACTATAAATATTAATACTGTTGTAATTGTTTAGCAACTTCATAGGTATACAATATTGAATTTTCGAGTTGTATTATTGTTATGTTTGGTTAAAATGGTAGTATTTTTTTATGATATTAAAACAAATAAATTCGTTTTATTCACACGTATTACTACTTGTTCAAGTTATACGCATACATGAAAATTACTTTTATGGGGTAAGGATGAGGAAGGAAGTATTTTGTAGGTAATAAAACAGATTTTACGGGGAAGCAAAGTGGTAAACCATGTATTAAAAATCACCCTCCCTAGACTCGACCGCGATTCGAACACCAATCTTCAGCAGGCCAGTCCAGCACGAGAGTTATGTTTTAGATATTCTATCAATAAAGCTGGCAATAGATCAGTATAATGCCGCAATAAATTTAAAAAAAGATTTTACATAACAATGTATTATTGTTAAGTTAACTTACCCCTCATAAGGACTTTCTTCAGACTCCTTCGCACCGTAGTACAATTCCACCTTCGGCTTCTGAATTGGTACTGGCACTCTTTACTCCCTTGCGACACTCCTTTAGAGATCTCTTTGAGTAAAGCAGGTTCTTTCTTGCAGATATCAGCCAGTTTCCCTCTCAATCTTCTGGTCTTCTTGCAGATCAATGTTGGGTCCATCACCACTTGACTGCCTACAACGCCCCTGTGAGCATCAAACAAAACTCTACATTAGCACAATTAATATAGATCATAATTAGATGAGCAGATTAATTATTGATGATCATTGTTGGATTCATCACCAGCTGGCTGATTACTACAACTCTGTGAGCATCAAACAAAACTCTACATTAGCACGATTAATATAAATCATAATTAGATGAGCAGATGAATTATCGATGATCATTGTTGGATTCATCACCAGCTGGCTGATTACTAAACCTCTGTGAGCAAGAAACAACGCAATATTAGTAATGTTAAATTCAAATTTATTGAGATGAACAAATAACTTCCGGATTATTTTGTCCAACGTCTGAGAGGCTACCTCTTATCTTCTTGTAATTCATTGACTAACGCAATTACATTAAAGTGTTGAGGTAAATGCCACATAGCATCTACTGAATATGGAATTGTAAAACAAAACTTGTAATCTAAATAATATATTATAAAATATTATGTTACATCATAAATATATTAGTCAAAAAAATTGAAATTATTTATAAAGAAAGTTTTTGGTAGCACTTATACTTTAAAGCATCTTTGTTTTATTTTTAACGGAAAAATAAATTTTATGGATAAATTTGAAATACTATTAAGATAACGGTTATTTGGGTAGTATTTTAATATAAATAAACAATTTGTTATTATTTGCAAACTGTGTTTTATATCTATCTAGTTGAACTTTTTTTTTCTATAGATGGTTGATAATAATACGAGGATTTAGCTATTGTTTGGAAAGCACCTCTGTAATATAGTGGTCAGTGTTCCTAGCCATAGGTCCAAGAGGTACCAGGCTCGATCCCTGACGGTTCCAAAATGCCTCTGTGAAGCAGTGGGTATTGAATGGTGTCAACCTCAGCCTCGTGAGGACAAATGACGAGCTACTTGAATAGATAAATCGCAACTCTGGTTTAGAAAGCTGAGAATAACGGCTGAAGGTCTCGTTGTGCCGACCACATGACACCCTCTATCTGCAAATACTGGCACTATATTCACTGACGGTGTCGACCACTGGGTTTCGAACTCACACCAAGGAGTTTTTTTTTTGAAGGCATGTGACTTCTGTTCAAAATCAAATAACACATTAGAGAGAGAGAAGAATATGTTTTTTCTCTCTCTGGATAGTTCAAGTGACTGTGTGGCATATTAACTCGATCGTTTATTAATAAATGTACTACTACATACAGACACACATGCGCACTAACATACACACGTACACGGAACACATACACACACACACGTGAGCATGAAATGCAACAACGCACCCGGTTTCTGTCCTTACGCTGAGCCTCATGTGTATGTATAGCTCGATACTTCTCGTGTTTGTTTGAATTACAGCCGCGAGTTAGCTTCGGTATGCGCATATGCATATATCACTCTCCACATGTGACCGAGTTAAGGCGAATTTAAGCAGGGCATTGAAAAAATACAGTCTTAATTAGATAAGAGGGTGAACTGGTGGTCTATAGGTAAGGTGTTGGACTTCTGTGTTGGGGGGTCCGGGATTCAATCCTCGGTCCCGGCACAGATTTATCTGATTACCAAACCCTTCCTTCACCTCTGACAAGACGCATATTAATCACAACTTGTGAATGTGGGGAATGCCAGGCCTCCACCGTGGTTCGAATTCTACGTTAAACTGTAGGTCTTCCATTTCATCTCGCAATCATCCTACCATTACACATTAGCGTAAGTGCGTATAGCCTGAACAGGTAGTAAGACGTGGTGCTAATAATAATAATTAACTAATAACTAACTTTATATATGTGTGAAATAATATATTTTAAACTCCATGGTTGGGTTTTAATTAAAATAATCTTTTGCGCTTTAAGTTATAAATTAGTGTTAGTACACACAATCAAATAAAACGTTGTGAATTTTATTGCTTTATTATACATAACTTTAAAATTTCAAAAATTTTTACCTAACATATTAGATTACAAACCTTATTTATATCCACTCTATATTATATTCTTCAAATCTTTGTAACGATAACACATAATCACTTTATTAAACTTCATACGGCAGATGTTAGTTAACCTACTAATTCAAATTTTATAATCAGTTACAACCCAACTGAACTTTAAACTTTGTTTTATCCATTAATTTTTGCATCCATGTTTTGTAACATATTTTTAACATGTAACACTTGTATTTTAGACTTGTCGTCAACCTATGGTTTAATTTAGTTGATGATGTTATATTATTTTATTGAAAATTTTCATATATGACAATTTTTTTGCTCATTAAAAGCGAATTATAGTCAATCCTGTTGAATTTTAATGACATTTAATACATCTACCAATTTATAAACTATCTAGTTCATTAAATTTAATATATATATATATATATATATTTTTATAAGTATTTTCAGAGCTTTCTATCTAAGATTTAACTTTAATGATTACCACTCCTTACTTTAAACTACTTTAGAAATTTTTCTAAAATGTTTGATTAAGATGGCTTATATTATAGTTTACATTAGAATTATTTTGATGAAAGGATAAGAAAAAGCACAATCAATTTAATATTGGGAGAAACCCCCTCAGGACCTTTTGTTGGGATAAAAACCCAGAGCTTTCAATAAGTGAAGATCAAGTGCCACGAGAATTTAATATTGGGAAGAACCCCCTCAGGACCTTTTGTCGGGATAAAAACCCAGAGCTTTCAATAAGTGTAGATCAAGTGCTACGAGAATTTAATATTGGGAAGAACCCCCTCAGGACCTTTTGTCGGGATAAAAACCCAGAGCTTTCAATAAGTGTAGATCAAGTGCCACGAGAATTTAATATTGGGAGAAACCCCCTCAGGACCTTTTGTCGGGATAAAAACCCAGAGCTTTCAATAAGTGTAGATCAAGTGCTACGAGAATTTAATATTGGGAGAAACCCCCTCAGGACCTTTTGTCGGGATAAAAACCCAGAGCTTTCAATAAGTGTAGATCAAGTGCCACGAGAATTTAATATTGGGAGAAACCCCCTCAGGACCTTTTGTCGGGATAAAAACCCAGAGCTTTCAATAAGTGTAGATCAAGTGCCACGAGAATTTAATATTGGGAGAAACCCCCTCAGGACCTTTTGTCGGGATAAAAACCCAGAGCTTTCAATAAGTGTAGATCAAGTGCCACGAGAATTTAATATTGGGAGAAACCCCCTCAGGACCTTTTGTCGGGATAAAAACCCAGAGCTTTCAATAAGTGTAGATCAAGTGCCACGAGAATTTAATATTGGGAGAAACCCCCTCAGGACCTTTTGTCGGGATAAAAACCCAGAGCTTTCAATAAGTGTAGATCAAGTGCCACGAGAATTTAATATTGGGAGAAACCCCCTCAGGACCTTTTGTCGGGATAAAAACCCAGAGCTTTCAATAAGTGTAGATCAAGTGCCACGAGAATTTAATATTGGGAGAAACCCCCTCAGGACCTTTTGTCGGGATAAAAACCCAGAGCTTTCAATAAGTGTAGATCAAGTGCCACGAGAATTTAATATTGGGAGAAACCCCCTCAGGACCTTTTGTCGGGATAAAAACCCAGAGCTTTCAATAAGTGTAGATCAAGTGCTACGAGAATTTAATATTGGGAGAAACCCCCTCAAGACCTTTTGTCGGGATAAAAACCCAGAGCTTTCAATAAGTGAAGATCAAGTGCTACGAGAATTTAATATTGGGAGAAACCCCCTCAGGACCTTTTGTCGGGATAAAAACCCAGAGCTTTCAATAAGTGTAGATCAAGTGCTACGAGAATTTAATGACTCCGACCACTTGGTCACCAGCGTGGATTTGACTCAACTTTTGATCTTTATTTGTTTGAGGTATTTAACGTGCAATTTCTAAAACGACTGATTATATCAACACATGATAATTTCAAGGAGCGAGAGCGAAAAGACCTACCAACTTTCACATCTTCCATGGTTATTTTATATGCCACAATTGACATGGCTTTACTTCCCCTGCGAAGGAAGTTTTGCTACGGATTTTTTATCGCTCAATAAAAATCCATCGACCCCGACTGGGTTTGAAACCACGAACATCTGGTACTGAGACGAGCACTTTACCCCAAGACCACCGAGATAAATTCAACTGCTCTTACCATCGTCATTTTATTGGTATCTTAGACTGTAGGCGTTTTATGTTAGCACATTTTGTTAAATATAACAAGTGTCAAAGAATTTAATAAGTGAAATTTATTTTATTTATTAATATAGCAATTTTATTCTAGCTTCTAAAACGATGTATATGGGCCAAGTATTCAGTCAGAGATAAAAAATAATCGTATTATTAAAGTTGTGAGCGTAAGTTGAAAATAAAATATTAAAATAGTAAAAAAAAGTTTTATAGCTATATTTGTAGCCACAAGTATAGATATCATATACTTTAAATTGAAAAAAAAGACACCTGGACACAGTAATCGAACCCAGGAACTTTGACATAGTACGCCAATGCTCTAACCACTGAGCTATCCAGGAATCGTCAAACTTTCAGGGTCATCCTCCACTCATATTTTAAGGCGCAGTCTGTTGAGGACGTGCGGAAAAAATCATCGGCTGCAAATGTTCGATCAATTAAGAATCACAAGTTATCAGATAAAGCAGCCACCATTGATCCGAGAATTGGCCTTTTGCTGCAAATAGTACAATTATAACTGTACGAGTTCACATATCATGATTTTAAAATAAGCCAGTAAACCCGTGCGAAACTTTCGCACGTTCAACCTTCACCCTTTTAAACAGACAATGTGTTTTAACGTAAACTGAGTATGCTATGTCAGAAGTCAGTAAAAAATCCTAACCACTGATACCTTATTCATCGCTGTAGGCTTTGTATAATTTAAAAAAAAAAAAGGATGTTGACAACTAAAATAATATATAGGCTGGTCAAATTTGCATAGCTACACAAATTATTTATCTGCTTAAGTACAGTATTTATTTAATAGTGTTTTAATTATCTTTTTCTAAAACCTTACAATAATTGTGTCCAGTTCTTGGTAAACTCCCCCTTAACACATTTTTAAAGAAGAAGTAACCGGTGTTTAAAAAAAAATGCCCGTAAATTTTGTTCTGGAATCGATGCTATAGGAAAAGTTAAGGAACTACCTTCGCCTCTGACATTCATACCCGATATCTGTCGACGGTGTCAGCAACTACCAGAAGAGTGAAACGAACCATACACAACATTTAACCTATCCAAAAGAAAACAAACTGATCACTGACAATAAAATAAAAAAAAGGTTGTGTTGACTTTTTATCATGTTTAATCCTATTTCTATGTTTACATTTCGAATTTAAAAACGAATTTCGGGCGTATTTATACTTTTAGGTATTTTGTTAAGATATGTGATTTTTAAATAAATAAATTAAATTACGGTTGTTTGAACTCTGAATTAACGACGTAGCCTACTTGGAGATTTCAAAGCTATTTTGCGAAGCGGATTCCATCTTAACTTGACGCACCTAAGCAGTCTAAACGCTATCACACTTAAATACTAATGTACGAGATAGAAAGAGAGGGAAGAAAATAAGCAGTTCACTCTGAGAGGCTTCTAGTTTATCTAGCGATAAAACTTCCCCTCTTCCTCTGACGAGTTTATACACTCACTATACTATTTGCTACGTGAACACATTGACTTGCTTTTTAAAATTACATTTCACTTGTTTCTATTAGAGATATACATATTTTTCCAAATACTTTTTTAATCTATATCCTGGCAGATAGAATCCTGCGGGTAATTTTCCTTAAACAAGACAAATAGCCTGGGTTGCAGGGGTTTTATGAAAAATACGTTTACAAAAAAAAGCTACTTCAAGATATATTTTTATAATTATTTAAGAATTTATGATGTTTTGTTTCAACGTTATATCTTTAAAACTCGTTGAATAAAACGTGAATTCATTTAACAAGGGAAGTCCCATTTTTATTTGTCGTGACGTCACAGGTAGGTAACATCCTTAAACGAGCAGCTAATTAGCTTGTAGCCCACAGCGGTTTGTCGGTGACGGGTAGGTCAGGGTTCAAATCTCGATCGGATGTATTATGTTAAGTGGTTTCCCACTCTCCCTTCACGTTGATGCAGGTACATTTCTTATTAATTTTTACTTTATATATCTCTACTCCATTATTGTAATTAAATGCATATAACCCAGATTGGTGGTAAGATGTGAATTAAAAAAAACAACATAATCACTTGAGAATAAACTTTCGCTGCTTCTAAGAAGAAATAAAATAGTGATGGAATAAAAATAATAATAATAATACAACCATCTTAGACCAGCAGTGGAAAGATTAGCCAGTACTAACGTACCGTTGCTCAGGAGACGCCCGAATGTACTAATAATACATCCTTTCCGTGGAGGTTCTTTCCATGTCCTGATGAGATGAGGTGATGGTGATAGTGAAGATGAGGGTGATGGTGAGTTTGGTGAGGATGTGCGTGAAACTAGTGGAAACAATTAGATCTACCTTTAGCCTAATCAACCAATCCCTGGATACCGTTGGGATAATTGCTCTCTAGCGAAAAATACCAAAGGTACCAACCGGGAATCAAGACCCGGACCCCTAGGCTCGTAACCAGGTGAACTGACCACTACACCACGGGACCAGTAGGAACAAGATTGAGTATAGTTATTTTAAAAGTTATGGTAACGAAAAATATTTAAAAAACTCCCCAAACGGAGCCATTAGCTCACGATAGGGTGCTATGATCGGAATTGAGAGGCTAAATTTGATACCCAAATATGTCAAGAAAAGGAAGCAGAGGTTGTCTGTTTGCATGCTTGGATTTTCAATTCCTTCTATAAGAAGGATGTCAGTGACCTGGTGGTCCAGGGGTAAGGTGTCAGACTTCTAGGCTGGCGGCCGGGGTTCGATCCTCGGTCCCGGCACAGATTTATCTGATTACCAAACCCTTCCTTCACCACTGGCAAGACATCTTGTGAATGTGAGGAATGCCAGGCCTCCACCGTGGTTCGGATCCCACGTTAAGCTGTAGGTCCTTCAGTTCATCTCACAATCACCCTACCATTACACATTAGCGTAAGTGCGTATAACCCGAACGGGTAGTAAGACGCGGTGCTAATAATAATAATAATAATAATAATAATAAAAGATGATGTTTTTGTAGATTCTTCAAATTCCCTATCTTCATGGCGTGTCTTTAGAATAGTTCGTGTAAGCTGCAAATAGCTCGAACTTGCAAGCTCAATATTTAATATTGACTCACACCGGTCTCGACTTGATTCATTCCAACTATCCGAGATCTAGAATTGATGGCCATAAAACTTTTCAATCAAATTAAACAAAACGAAACGTAAAAAAAGTTAGTTTATCCGTGGATCGGGCAACAGATGTGAAAGTTAAGTTGTCACGTTAACCTGTGTCAAGAGCTTCTCTTTCGTCGGAAGTTTGTTGTTCTTGGCTTTCGGCTTTGACGGCCGTTCTAACCTGCCACAGTGTATGTGTGTGTTTCTATCTACATAGCCTAACTCGCTACTGTGGCTAAAAAAAACTAGCGGCACTAAAACTAAGTGTTCTTCAACCATCTGTTTAAATAACTCTTTAATATACACACACGCTTAAATGAATGGAATGGCGCACCACGCATACTTTATCTTGCTTTTATCTTAAAATAGGCATTTACTGAAAACTCATAAGATTTGTGAAAAGAAATAATATTTCTATACATTTTTGTAGAAACAGTCAACCATAGCTCATAAATTAAATAATAAACATTGTTACTTACTTGCTCTATGTCATTTGGAACGAGGAACACGGTTACAGAAAAATGGTCCACCAAAGACCGTAAGAATCAAATTCGTTTACAAAGACCTGAATTACAAGTATATGTATTTGCTTATAGTTCAGAAATGATTGGTTCTATAAAAATATATTTATAATAAAAGATTTTTTTTAATCTTTAATAGTACTACAACTTTAGAATTATAAATTAGAGTAACTTGTAAGTAATAATAAAATTGCGCGCCTGGGCTACATCATCCGTAGCCCAGTAGTGTTAAGATTATTTAGAGTAGCCCCATGGCTTCTTTGGTGCTGACTGACAGCTCACAGCTGACAGCTAAAAGCTTTGAAAAGTTACCAGACCAAATTATGTATCCCTACGCCGAACCATAAAATCTGCAAAAACATATGTTTAGCAGCTGTCACTTTTGACTGTCAAAATTTAGGTATATACCTAAATGTTGACTGTCAGAAGTCAGCTGTGAGCTGTCAGTCAGCACCAAAGAAGTCACGGGGCTACTGTAGTACTAATGTACCGTTGTCCAGGGGACGCCCGAATGTACTAATCGTACATCCTTTCTGTGGAGGCTCTTTACATGTCCAGATGAGATGATGGTGATGGTGATAGTGAGTATTAGGATGATAGTGAGTATGAGGGTGATAGTGAGTGTGAGGGTGTGCGTGGAACCAGCGAAAACACAAACCTAACTTAAGCCTAACCAACCAAACCCTGGTGACTATGGGGGGTATTCCTCTTTCAGGAAAAGTATTCAAGGTACCTTTAGTGAATTGAACATGGTACCTCTAGGTCAGCAGCCAGGTGTACTGACC
This sequence comes from Timema poppense, assembly GCA_902141375.1. Lineage (NCBI taxonomy): Eukaryota > Metazoa > Arthropoda > Insecta > Phasmatodea > Timematidae > Timema > Timema poppense. The sequence continues at coordinate 20,675 of CABFOV010005273.1, forward strand.
ACCACACCATGGGGCCGGTTACTTTTAAGTTGTAAGATAGAGATTTAAAAAAAAAAATAGACTAGGCATAAACTTTTACTAGTAAACAGTTTATTTATATCCCATAAAAACCACAGTAAAATGCACTGCTTAGCCTTTCTTTAAGAAACTATTGGTTTTTAAACCTCTGAAATGCGGGTGCATGCGTTAACACCTGGAGACACGCCAAACACCCATTCATGACTTGTTACTCAGCCCAGATGTCCCCCTAGTGGAAAGAACTCTCTCCCACCTCACCCACCCACTCACCAAACACTGGGAACGTTCCAGCACCCTATTTTATCTTACGAAAGAATGTTTTCCGTCTGATGACGTCACTATTCCCTTTTAACATACAGAACGGTCACTTTTTCAAGAATAGGTATCTCAAGGTCAACTTTGTTTCTGTTGAGACAGGCGGAGGTCATTGATTATATGTTTATATTATTATTAGATGTTCTGTCTCACGACAGGTCAATTCCTTTTGTCAGTGAACTTACACCACCAATGCACCCTGTCCTCTGCCTCCTCCTTCAACTACCAGAATGTTCTTCTTTCCTTCAATTCCTCTAGTATATGAATCATCCTCCTTCCCAAGCTCCTCTTTCCCTCAACCTTTCCTTCTATGACGTCATGTAGAAGACCATAAAAAAATGCATTAAATCGATATTGAAGCTTGCGCATAAACTGAATAGCTATTAAGTCACTGTAATAAGAAATTAAGTCATCTAACTTGCTAATTGTTTGGTAGCGTGTCTAGCTACTGAAATATAGGTCCTTGTTTCGATTCCCAAATGACCGAAAAATTTACTATTGGTAGATCAATTAATGTTGACCGCAAAAATATATGTTTTTATTACTAAAAAAAAATATATCCACCCGAATTATATTATTACACCTGCCAATTATGACATGTAATAACTAAACAAATTTATTTGTCTGTGTTTTGAATAAGACTGAACATTATTTAGTCGAAAGTAAAAAAAAAGAAAAGATTTAAAATATATATATTTCCTAACTGTCACTATCATATAATTTATAGCTTAAAAAAAGTATAAAGAGTTGTCACGTTCTTGGTATGAGTGTTTACTTCCAAGGATTTACTCGTAAGAGCTTATACAGGGTGGTGCATAAAGTATTGACACATGTAATCACACTATATAATCTGTACTATTTTAACTACTAAATGCTTCGAAATGAAATTAAAATAACAACATAAGATTTAAAATGTTGTGTATGGATTTAATTTTTTTTAAACACATTTTTTTAAGATGGCCACCATTACATTCAACACATTGTCGAATTGTTTCGACTTCCATCACAATTATTTCTTTAAGTTCCTGAATTGTTCTTAGGGGAGTCGTGTAGACGTGTCTCTTGAACATCTCCCCGTAAGAAATAGTTCGGTGGACGTGGGGGTCAGGCGATGTTGTGAAACTAACTGTCCTGTAAACATTTTGCCTACCGGTAACACTTACATTGATGAGTGAACCCTGAACTCCAACGTAAGCGCATGGATACCAACAACATGACGTGGTTCCATCAAGAAAGAAAAACGGACAACACAGACAGAACATCAATAAAGGTGTTTTGCAAAATGTTTCCTGGGAACCTCATTTCAAGATTTGAGAACATCGTTTGGCTACCACGTTCACCAGATTTATCAACCTCAGACTTTTTCTTGTGAGGCACTTTTAAAGAGTCATGTTTAAGCAACTCACCAAAGAACAATTCAACAACTTAAAAAATTGTGGGGGAAGTTGAAACAATTCAACAAGAGACATAGCGCAAAGTCATGTCAAGCTAAGAAAAGCGCATACATCAATGTTTCGCATAATGGTGACATTCTAGAAAGATATCTTTATTAATGAATGATTCAAAGGTATGTAAAATCGTCAATCTTTTGTTGTTATTTTAAGGCCCTTGACCCTGTCGAGGGAAAGTCTAAAACCTATTTTGTGGGATGGTGGGCGGGAGGGTTAAAGGCGTGGCGTGGCTTCACAACTGACCAAAGTATCCATCCGCACCAACAAGAAAAGATGGATCACGGAAACCATAGATGGAGCTAGCTACCAGACAGGTCTTGCGGAAAAATTGTACGTTTGAGAATACCAGTTTTCTCGAGAACGAGTGAAATTTTTATAGTAATAATTTTCAAAAAACTTTCTAAGATAATGTATCGATGTTTATTAAGTGTTATATTTTCTTATTTTTGGTTATGCATCTGGAAGTTTTCTTTTGAAAAATATCAACTTTATCGATATTTGATCACTTTTAAAATTATAGAGGAGATGTATTTATAAAAAGTATTACTTATTCAACATGCTTCTATTCTTGAACAAAACATTTTCAAAGAGAAAATTGCAAGACAATAAAAAATATGGAAGATAAACCGTTTGTTCCCATGGCTCTGCATTCCCACACCACAGGGCCAATCGCCTTAAGTTTAATTTGAAGCAATTATTTGTTAAATTAATAAAGACTTAGAGTTATTAGATGTTTCAACACTTTCTGCCCCATCCTGTACAAACGATGACGCAACATTGCACAACTTGTCTTATTCCTCCCTCCCACCCCACTCCTCACCTACCCAACCCCTTCACCATCTTTACTCCTAGAGTGTATTTTAAACCCCTACAATTTATTTTCTTAAAAGAGTACTGGAAATGTAACGACGTTTCATCGGAGGTGTGAAGGTTAGAAAGATCTCGTCGCTGGAGATCGTTACTTCACAGTGTACAGCCATCAAAAAAATATATATCTTATCTCACAAATATTGTATTGTATACAACCAAGTTATGCCAGAGTAGGCGCCTTCTTGATGGACAGCTTCTCTTACCACTCATGGGTATCTGCCCCCCCCCCCGCCCCCCTACCCCATCCCTCTTTTCCCCTTGATTATACAGAAGAGAAAGAAGAGAGTTAAAAATAGCGTCTTACACGAAATAAACCATCAAATGAATGACCCCGTGAGAGACAACTGTGTGTTGAAAAAAATGTGCACGTTAATAAAATATCGATAGTATTTAAAAATATATACTCATTCGATATGAACGACTTAAACTGAATAAAAAATGCCCAAAAAATACCTCCAAAAATGCCTTAAAATCGACCTAAAAATCACGCGACACAAGAAAATATTAGGGTACCTTACATTCCAATATGAAAAAAGGGCAAAAAAATTACCGATAAAATATGCATTCCTACAACAAGGGGATCATGAACAAAGTTTATACACTTATGAGATTTATATGTGACGAACTAAAAAAAGTTTGACATGTCATAACAATCTGGATCCTGGAATAAGTATCTCTACTAATTACACTAATTTGTTAAGGGGGAGGAGGGTTGAATTTATAAGAAGTTCATTTACAAGTAAGTCAAGAAATAATAGAAAAACCCCTACGAAACACCCAGCCTTAAGACATCCTACTTTTATTTTAACTCTTATCTGCCCTTTATTGGCAGTCCAGTGCCTAATTCACCTTGGGAAGGGAATAATGGTGAAAGGTAGCAGTGCACAATCCACCTTGGGAAGGGAATAATGGTGAAAGGTAGCAGTGCACAATCCACCTTGGGAAGGGAATAATGGTGAAGAGGTAGCAGTGAACAATCCACCTTGGGAAGGGGGGAGTGTTGGTGGTTTCCTGGGGTCAGAAGCTCCACTTACACACAAATTCGTACCATCACTACTAGTAATACAGTGAAATGCTATCAATTTTGACGGCCATGAAAAGTTTATTTCCCAAAGATTTCCTCTTACCAAAAGCTTACTAATATTTCCTTTGCTCGAACTCTTGAGCTGTCGATGGTGACTGTATTTATGTTCCATGGTTTCTTTACGCACGCATCTTTCAACACACCTCACATGCCTCACATGAAACTTTTTGAATCTAGGGCAGGAGTATGAGGGGACTAAAGATAGGGGGGAGTTTGTTTTAGAGTGCATTAAAAAAACCATACGTTTACCACTTTTCAATGCTACAATAGAGATACGCTTTAAAAGTCAGGGTAATATTACATCTAGTTTTAGCTGTCGACCCTGGTGGTCTTGGGGTAAAGTGCTTGCCCTATGATCGGGTGTTCGTGGGTTCAAACCCAAATGGGTTTGACGGATTTTTCTTGGGCGATAAAAATTCGTAGCACATGTTACTACGCAGGGGAGGTAAAGCCGTCGGTCCCGTGTCAATTGTGGCTTGTAAAAGAACCTTGGAAGGTATGTGGAAATACCTTTCTCCGCTAAATCGTTAGGTCCTTTCGCTATCGAAACTAGAAATTCTCGTGTGCTGATATATTCAGTCGGTTCTGAAAGTTCATGTTAAATACAGCAAATAAATTAATACAAAACTTGGCTAGGAAAAACATTTTTGATTTTTTCAAACCCGTGTTTAATACCCATCCTTCTTCGTTAGATTATTAGAGAGGTCTAGCACAAGTATATCAGACCTTAGTTCAATTCCAGGTAGTGCTAAGAATATATTTATATAAAAGTTTGTCTTGTTATCTAATTAATTATTATCTTCTCGCTATAGAATTGAGTGAATAAATAATATTAGAAAAAAAATCAAGTCATAAATTAATGATTAGAATGTACACGTTAATATACCAAATGACAATTAAATATTTTACTTACCCCTTCGGCTTGTTTGTATGCTATTCCAAGCATTGGTCCTCTATCGGTCGCCGGTCTAACTAAACCTCTGAAACTCGTGTCGTTGGCTGGGTCATATCGAGTTTCTGAAGAAACCAGGTTCGAAGCTCAGCTGATAACTTTAATGACAAATTTATCTGAATAAGATACGAGTAAATCTAAGGCTACCACACTTGGGATATTTCAGATTCTAATCGCCCCGATTTGTCAAATATAGATTTGAGAGTCGAAAACTCTATTTTATGAATCCCAATATTAATGTTAACCACGTATTCCTAATCCCAAGTTCGAATTCGATTCTTGGATAAATTGAGGAACATAAAGAGGAATTTAAAAAAAAGCCATAACTAACTTAAATGTTAACTTATTTTTACGATCGTTTGGTATCTGGTTGTTAAATTTGTTCTTTAAATTAATTATGTTGGCGATGAACCTTCAATCAAGAGAATTAAAGCTCAAAACAAATATAGAGTATAGGGGGAAAACTCAAATTTAACTAGTGCTTTCACTTGTTAGTCCACCTTACCTTTTTAATGAACTTTGGATTATGGTTAAAAGAGGACTCTAATATTTAAATTAGTTTAAAAAAGTATTTTATTGGATTATTATGGTGTTTGAGATTCAAAATTGGTCATGGAGTATGTATGTTTATGTGACGTTTCCCATTTTTAACTCTATTTCCTCCAAATTCAATTTTTTTAATCTCAAATTTGATAAAATGTCTAGAATAAAAAAAAGTTATTTTACTATTTTTTGTAATTTTTTATGGTTCTCTAGTCTTTATTTTAACTAATAATAATTATTAATTCTCAATATTTTTATATTATTAAAAACATCTTGAAAGTAGATTTAAATAACTGTAAGTTTTATCTAATACATCTGTAGTCCTAATTCTATCCCTAGATATTTATGGCTTTGACAAATCTTAGAAATCAGATGTAAAAACTTGGCTTGAGTACAAATTTTAATTTTCTTTCATGTCTATTAGGGGCATGCGAAACTTCAAAATGTTGAAGTTTAAGTCAAAGGTAAAGTCTCCTTATAACGTAAGCAGAGATAAATTCGGTTATGTAATTATAAAATAATATTGTGTGCTTTATTTTCTCTTAACCTCTCCGGTTACTCGGAAGAAACTTAATGCACAATTTAGAAACTAAAAAGTAGTGTTATTTGAAAACAAATAGGCTTAGGCCTATATTATTTTCGACTTTGCTTCGCATATTTCAAGCTTCACTTCGATTTCGCTTCGCATATTTCAAGCTTCACTTCGATTTCGCTTCGCATATTTCAAGCTTCACTTCGACTTTGCTTCGCATATTTCAAGCTTCACTTCGACTTCGCTTCGCATTAAGTAACCTTCACACACATCCTAAAATTGTATTTATACTCGTTCTTTTTTAGTGAGTTGTTTTTCACTTAAACTTTATATATTATATTGTGACATAATTGATTCAATATAAACTAAAACCTCGTTAATCCGAACTGATTGGGACCGGGGCTGGTACGGATTAGTGAAAATCCGGATTAAGCAGGAGAATACAGGGATACAGGTTTTTTTTTACCGAATTTTAAATTAGAATTTAATCAAATTTTCATTTAATTAACCGATGAATAACACTTGATATGTACTGTAATTATTGTTAGTTACAGGAAAACACATTGTGTTGATTACAACATGTAAATATTAAATATTTATTATCATATATCAACTGTTTCTTTCAATTCTCTTTTAACTTTGAGCTTGTTAAACAATCAAATATATTTCATTTGACTTAATTTTTTCCCCCTCGTTTTCCGAAAAGTGTGTTCGGATGATCCAGAATTTTGGATTACAGGGGCTAGGTATAAAGTTAACCAAACACTAAACCTGTTCTTCGTTTGTACATTTCACGGACCGTTATAAAATCTCGTTCAGTTCATGAATTGAGTAACGATTTGGAGCTGCCCAGTTTATAAAATGGGCAGAACAAGCGCTACCACAATTCATGAAATGGACCATGTTTTGCCCATTTTTGGGAAATGGTCGGGAGGAATAGTCAGGTCACGGAAATGGGCAATAATTTGCCCGATTCATTAACTTGGTAAATTCACGAATAGGTTGTAATATATATAGAATTAAATAAGTCCCAACACAATATTTTTTGACGGGAGTCTTAGCGATAATTTCGACACATTACAATGAGCAAGGTTTCGCCAAGAGAACTCTGGATTGTTGCTGGAGAATGACTCTCCAGTCAACCAATAGGGGCGAGGTGTGGGCCGGACCTGTACGTGACGGAGGTCCATGATTGGCTGACCCCCGTGGGCTATGTACTCAATGGTCAGCTTCTTCCTCCTCCCCCCTCTCCACTTCAACATCCTCCATGGTCTGACAAAGTTATGTGGTGGTTTTATTTTCAAAGCACCTCAAGGTCTTCCACAACTAGTTGTTCTTCCATACCCCCCCCCTCCGCCCCCCCTTCTTCTTCCTTCTCGCTTCTTTTTACTAACAATGTGCATCCTAATTATTGTCGAAGAGACGAGGCCTTGTCTTATCGCATCTGTAACTTCCAACTCGACCCCAAGTCAAACAATCTCTTCATCTGACTGTTATATTAGCATGAGAACAATTCACGTTGGTTTTATTACATGACTTATATGGTCGACGTCATCATGCACACTAACAGTAAAAAAAAAAAAACACGGGTAAAGAGCACATAACCCCACTTTTGAAATAAACGGTCTACCATGGCGATTAAAATGTTTTTCAAACAGTATTTATTATTATTCACTATTAAAGCATAATGGTACCTGAATTTGCCAATATTACGATTATTGGGTTACACAATATTTAACTGACTAACGAGTTTAATAAATTCACTCGCATTTCGCCATGTTGGTTAACACTTCGTTCGTTCCACATTTTACATCCGTAACAACGTAACCGAGATACAATTAAAACTTTAAATAAATTTAGACTACTCATCACATCTTTATTAAACCTTAATTGGTTTGCGAAATTAAAGGTTAGAATTGTTGGTTGGTGTTATTTTGTAGTTTTATAAACTATAAAAATATATTTAAAAATAATTATAGCTATAAAATATGTGTTTTAGTGTATTATAGGTTTTTAAGTGGCCCCTCATGTAAGTGTAAGCTTTGATTTTATTGTGTTGTGTTTAACATTATTTTTGTCTGATACAATGAACTAATAAGCGTAATTATTTGTGCAAAATGTTTTAATGTTTTTTTTAATGATTAATAATGTTTTGAGATAATATATTTTATTGGGATATTTTTTTATATAAAAGTGAGGTGGGGGGAGGGAAGTGTTCTAAGCCCACAACTGTTGTGCTGTAGTGTTTTTTTATTAATTTTTTTAGCACCACGTCTTACTAACAGCACAGGTTGTACGCTTATGTACTAAATTACGCTAGTGAGTTAAGGATAAGGAAGGTTGAATTTAGAGAAAGTGTACCTGCACTTGCGTGGAGGGAGAGTGGAAAACCACCCTCAGTACACCTGACCGGGATTTGAACCCCGATATCCCTGTTAAAGGCAGTCTTTTATAACACGAGGGTGATAGACGCCTTGGACCATGTGGCGACCGAAGCAAGTGTTTAGGTGACTCGCTCATGTTTAAATGGTTGAAATCTTTGATACGGATATGTTTATTGGTGCAGTAGGCCCTAAAAGCACGTCTCACAAGGATTATTCGAATAAGATTATATATAGCGGGGAGATATTTAACAAAATATTTTTTCTTACATTCTAAAAAGAATTAAAACTTTGATAGATTTTAAATAAGGTTCTTCATACAATGTCGAAAGAACGATAAGTTCGATATTAATAAAATTATGCACGAGTATAAGCCCAACTTTCAAAAGCAGAAAAAAAACATTCGCGAGTCATTATTACAAAAGGTGACCTGGCGGACTAGGGGTAAGGTGTGGGACTCCTGTGCTAGGGGTCCAGGGTTCAATCCTTGGTCCCGGCGCAGATTTATCTGATTGCCAAACCCTTCCTTCACCTCTGACAAGACGTGTATTAATCACAACTTGTGAATGTTTGGGGAATGCCAGGCCTCCACCGTGGTTCGGATCTCCACGTTAAACTGTAGGTCCTCCATTTCATCTCACAATCACCCTACCATTACACATTAGCGTAAGTGCGTACAACCCGAATGGGTAGTAAGACGTGGTGCTAATAGTAATAATAACATTCTTGTAAAGAAGGACACGTGTAATGTAGATAAGTTGAAGGTATTAGCGTTACAGCGGTGGCGAGTATAAACATCAATATTACTCCCATAATCCTCTCGTGATATTCAAGACGTGTGTGGTCTTGACTGACCCTCAAGTGTTATGGAAACATAAAGCAAGAGAGAGTCAGAGAAAGATCTGGTTTTTTTGAAGTTCCACAACCTCCTTCTTTGAGGTCGTTGAGGTTCGTTCCACGGCAGACACAATGCTCCGTCTAAATGACCGATACTTCTTTTAAATAAAGTTTTAAAAAAACGCTAATAATAAAACTGGTCACACATGCTTTTTTGAGAGAATAGTAATAGAGGAGAAGGATCAGATTTTGGTTACCACTTTCTTTTTCACTTGTAACTACCGAACTATTATTAGCATAAAAGTTGTCGCAACAATACACATGTATAGCTGGAAGGATTATACATCGAACCTTTGTACTTAAATGTTATAAAAATAAAACTTTTTTTTTTGCACTTTTTTGTGTGTCAAAGTTGACTCAATTCATGATTTTAAAACTGTGGTCTAAATTTCGACTACCGGCTTCAAGATGTCAGAAAAAAAAAGAAAAATAATAGAATAATGGTATTTCACTGTATTATTACATAATAATAATTAAAAAATGTTTTAAGGTAAACTTACTTGATTATTACTTCTATTTTTAATGGAAAAAGTCAATAATTCATTGCTCATTTACCAAAATCACACATATGAATGTCTTTGTCGGCGCCAGAACATGCGTTATGTGGACAAAGGTAGCACATAACACACATTACCCACAATTCTCCTTTGTGGCCATCGAAAAACAGTCCTTGGCAAAAAATACAGGCCGCATCTTCATCATCTGGCTTTTTTTCACCCACAGGAAACTCCAAATCACTCATGCTGTCGTAGACAATATTTTTGGAGCCATCATAATCTTCCGAAGAACTGGCTTCATCAAGCATCTTCTTTGGCTTCCCTTTAGATTTTTTCTTCTTCTCTTCTTTTGGTTTCCAAAGTATTTCCGAAAAATTTAATTTCTTTTTGACGACATTTTTTGGGTTGTTGGCAGAATCTTTTAATGATTTAACAAGGGCTTCTTTGTAGGGGGTTCCAGTGATCACACAAGCTCTGCCAGCCTTGCGGCCTCTGTTGCTCACTTTTCGTTTTTCTGATGGCACAGGGACGATCTCAGACTGACTGATATGTTTCAGACCGCTTGAAGTTCTGGGTTGAGGATCCTCGGCAGGACTTACAGGATGATCTGCAAGCAACGACTCGCGTGGCTTAGATGCAGGAAGTTGGTTGTCAGAGGGAGATTTCGCTTGATTATGTACATGTGGCGTCGCCTGAGGACTACAAGATTTAGCCGATTCCTGTGCCGAAGCCAGAAAATCAGCGTCGGTGAAAAGATTTTTATTCATTTGGAAAATGACTGTTTCGCTGAAATCGTTCTTGGCGATCTCTCCTGTTTGCACTTTTGAATATGCTTTTCAAAAGAACTCCATCATGTAATACGGAGACAGCGGCCTGTCTGAATGAAGAAGCCTCTGCCTTATTTCTTCACTGTAGTATGTCTTCAGGGGTCCCATGAAGGTTTTGTCCAGAGGCTGAAGATTGTGCGAGCAGTGTGGTGGCAATGACACAACTGTCACATGATTGCTTCGTACCAACTCAATCACATCAACATTACAAACATGGCTGTTGTGTCCATCTAAGATTAGGAGAACTGGAGAGTCCTCAGATGGGTTCACTTTTTCCGCGAAATGCTGGAACCATTCGGTAAAAATATTGGTTTGAACCCAGCCTGATGGGTGTGTAACTCCAACTGAGCCTGGGGGAGCCCCTCTCATAGGTTGGTCAGTCATGTTCTTTCTGGGAGATATAATGAAAGGTGGAAAATAATGCCCAGAGGCACTCATGCATGCTATCACTGTGACCGTCGCTCCTCGCTCTGCAGATGTGAGGGCAGCAATTTGACGTTTACCTTTCCTTCCAATTACTTGCGGAATTTCACTCTGTACAACGGTCAGGCCGGTTTCATCCACATTGTATATTCGATCAGCTGAGTACTTGTGTTTAAGGTAGGCCTCTTCTAATAATTGAAAAAAAAAGCACCAAAATTTTCTTTATTGAAGCCTAAGGCGCGAGAAAAAGAAGTCACACATGGTTTAAGCAGACACAGCGTATCTTTGTGACGCTCTAGGAAGAGATCAACCCAAACGCGGCCTGCTTGAAAGGGTGATCAACGCCGTCTTTAGTCGCAAGTTGGAATGCCATACGTCGAAGGTCCCCTAGGGTAAACCCATAAAACTTTGCTTCCATATGAAGTAAATAATCAACTAGTTGTTTTTCGAGTTCATCTCCTGGTATTGGCTTCCTTCCTATCTTAGCTGTCACTAATTTAGAAGGTGATAGGTCAACCTTTTTGCTAAGATCGCGCAATGTACCANTTTACCTAACGGCACGGATTACTATTGCCATGTCCCCTTCACCCCGTTGACGTATTTTATATTTAGGAACATATTTGGGCTTCTTTCTAGGCATTCTGAAACAAAAACGGCGAGAATTAGCCTCCTTGGGGGGTTTTGATCCAAAGTTCGACTATTCGTTGAATTTTAGACCACTAGCGGTAGTTGTAATTTAGACCACTGCATGGTTAAAACTTTGAGGTTACGTACGACCCATAACGAGAGGCAATCGATTAAACTAAAAGAGAATTTAAAAGCCTAGAACGTACCTAACACGATGTTTTAACGGCCTTACAGCTAATACTAAAACACTACGAGTAGAAAAAAAATCAAGAACACATGCTTGAAAAAGTTTTGAAATCGCCGAAATTGAAGTTTTGATTAGTGCACTGTCACGGTTGAGCGAGAGGAACTGCGGTTTACACAAAACAATAACAACAATTACTATTTTACCCGCAAGGCTGTAACACCTCGCAGTACGTCAAACCCTGCTAGTCGGACCCTAGTTGAAATTAGGACATTCTCTTCTAATATTAATAATGATAAAAAGTTGTGTAGAATATTATATTTATGCTACTAGTTAAAATTATTAACGTGTGATATTTCTTGTTGTTAAAATGGTCAACTTAAATGCTTGAGTTTAACCTTGAGATGCACAAAAAAGGTTAAAATAAATAAGATCTAAAAATAAAAAAATCCTGTCTTGTCTACACAAATAATATTTGTTTAGCAAGTGCTGAGTAGTCTATAATTTTAAGTGGCTGCGCATCAGTTTCACAACAACAATCGTCTAAATAGGATACACACCATAACCAAGTACGTCATTACTTTTTTTTCTTTCTATTTGAAGTATTTAACGTGCAATTTCTGAACTGACTGATTATATCAGCACTCAAGAATTTCTATGAGTGAGAACGAAAGAGCCTACAATTTTGGCCGTTAAAGGTATTTACACATACCTTCCATGGTTCTCTTACACGCCACAATCGACATGGGCTATTTTACTTCCCCTCCGAAGGAAGTTGTGCTACGGATTTTTATCGCTCAGCAAAAATCCTTGGATGGGTTCGAACCCAAGAATATCGGGTTCTGAGGCGAGCACTTTACCTTAAGACCACCAAGGTCGATTACGTCATTATTATTTTATATTTTTCAGATAAATGAATTACGCATGAATGTGATTACAGTTCGAAAAGTTGGTTTTAGATTTTTTTTTAATCTCCACTATTTCTGAATACTAATCTAAAGGTACCGGATTCGATTCCCGGTGGGAGCATAGGTATTTTTCCCCAAGGAGAATCATTCTTATGGTTGTCTTGGTCTGGTTAGTTGGGCTTAAGTAAGGCTTAAAACATCATCATATCATCCCATCAAGACGAAGACATCGTGGTCCAACCCCAGAAGAACGTTAAATAATGTATAAAACGCAATGTTGGTACTGCTTTTACTGGTGAGCGCATGCGCGAAACCTGGCTAGTAGCTACAACGCTCAACACTGGTTAAATAATGTATAAAACGCAAGGTTGGTACTGTTTTTACTGGTGCGCGCATGCGTGCAACCTGGCTAGTAGCTACAACGCTCAACATTTGTTAAATAATGGCGGCCAAACGAGTGCGAAGAAACATATGGTGTCACGTGGGCACAAAATCTAGAAGTTTCATTTATTGTACTCACATTTAAATAATTTGTTCTTATATAATTATAACTCTACAAATAGCAGGTCAGTTTTTATAGAAGTGTGAATTAACTGTTCTAACTTTATAAGCGTATAACCCGAACGGATAGTAAGACACAGTGCTAAGTATGATTATTCTAACTTTATATATATATATATATATATATATATATAAATATATATATATATATATATATATATATATATAAGAGCCTGGGCCTGTGCCTACTAAACACGTGACCAAGATTTTAACCTAAAACAGATTCTGATAGGTTAAACCAAATTAAAAACAACGCGTCAATATGGCAACACCAATTTTAATTTTCAGATAAAAGTTACCAGATACTTAAACCTCCGATAAAATTGTGATGTATAAATACATTGTATCTGCCAGATAAATGCTATCTGGCAATCATAAGACGCCCTTTTAACTTATCGACAAGATAAAAATATTTATAGGCCAGATTAATATTTATCCAGGAGTCGTAAGACTAAGTGGGGGTAGTACTATTAAAAATAAAAATCTTTTGTTTGAAAATATATACTTTTATAAAACCAAACGTTTCCGAACTCTAAGAAAATAAATATATTTTATGGAACTCTTTGAAAATGGAATTAGCTATGCTCTTTGATTGAGAGAGATGGTCCTCATTTCTCAAGGTTTCTGCAACAGTGTATACTATGGGAGAGAGAAAAGTATGTGTGGTATACCATACCAATAATTATAAAAAAAATTGATCACCTTGAATACAAATTTAACCCTATTTTTATATATTTAACATTACACCAAAGTAAAATTTATGGAGTATTGGAGTGATGTCTCAGAAAAGTATTTTTTATTAGCCTATCTCTGACTATCAACCTATTAAATCTTATAACAAATATGTTTATATTGAAACTTCCTATAAAAGCTCTTTTGACTTTATATATTGGCAGTCAAGGGCAAAATAAATTATTAATATTAATTAATATTAATTATTATTACCACCGGGTCTTACTACCCGTTCTGGTTACACGCACTTACACTAATGTGTAATGGTAGTGTGATTGTGAGATGAAAATGGAGGACCTACAGTTTTAACGTGGGATCCGAACCACGGTGGAGGCCTGTCATTCCTCACATTCAAAAGCTGTGATTAATACACGTCTTGTCAGAGGTGAAGGAAGGGTTTGGCAATCAAATAAATCTGTACCTGGACCGAGGATTGAACCCCGGACCCCAGCACATAAGTCTTACACCTTACCCATATACAGCCAGGTCACGTCTTGAGCTATAAAGATCCGTAGCACAACTTCCTTTGGAGGGGATGTAAAGCCATCGGTCCCAAGTCGATTGTGGTACTTAAAAATACCCTGGAAGGTGTGTGAAAATACTATTCTCAGCAAACCTTTCACTCTCGCTCATAGAAATTCTCGTGTGCTGATATAATCATTCGGTTCAGAAAGCGCACGTTAAATACCTCATATAAATAAAAAAAATGTATGTGTCAAAGTTGTCACTAAGGTTCTACTAAAATTGTTCATGAAAGTTGGAACTTAGATGGCACTATATAAATACAAATAAGATTATTTTAAAGTGGAGACACATATAATTAACATAATTTTTCCATAAATCATGTCAAGTGTTAGAGATAATCACTAACCTGAAATGATTAACATTAGTTAAAGGTTTATATTTTATAATTGGTTTTAAACTGCAAATGTGATTAAATCCGATTATTTTAGCTTACTACAGTAATAAATTCCTTAGCTCAGTCGGTAGAATTTATGTCTACTGAGTTAAGGGTCTAATGTTTGATTCCCGGCATGACCGAAAATGTCTCACTGATGAAAATATGGGTTTACCCTTTCACATTGATAAACTGATGGCCGGGGACTGGATGTTGTGTCTGCCCTAGTCTTACATTAGATTATAAAGCATGAAGCTACGACAGGCCTAGCAGGCCTATAGTGGAAAATATATTACTTGAATAGAAATATTATTATTATTATTAGCACCGCGTCTTACTACCCGTTCGGGTTATACGCACTTACGCTAATGTGTAATGGTAGGGTGATTGTGAGATGAAATGGAGGATCTACAGTTTAACGTGGAATCCGAACCACGGTGGAGGCCTGGCATTCCTCACATTCACAAGATGTCTTGTCAGAGGTGAAGGAAGGGTTTGGTAATCAGATAAATCTTTGCCGGGACCGAGGATCGAACCCCGGCCGCCAGCATAGAAGTCTGACACCTTACCCCTAGACCGCCAGGTCACC